>JAPYYW010000186.1:0-103539 GCA_030522545.1 Cremastinae sp. A BG-2022a | reverse complement strand
ATTCAAAAAACTGATCGAAAAGTCAATTTTTTCGATTTTTCAATATGAATTCTTGAATTTCGCCCCGAATAAGTAGCATTTTCGTTATCTACAGGAAATCGAATAAGCTCAAATTTTTTGAAAGTTTAAAAATTCAATTTTAAGACCCTATTCGATCGGAAATTTCTCGTAAATAACGAAAATGATAATTATTCAGGGAGAAATCCAAGAATTCATATTGAATAAGCCAAAAAATTGACTTTTGAATTAGTTTTATCAATTTTTCAATATGAATTCTTGGATTGCGCTCCGTATAAGTAATATTTTTGTTATCTGCAAGAAATTTTGCTATCAAATATTCTGTTTTAAAAAAGACATGAAACTGATAATCAATTTATACAGCGCATTAAACGAAATTGTATGAAGTATACGCTTAGAATAACTGTAAAACATCAATTAAAACATGTTGAAACGGAAAAAGCGGCCGCGCAGCGGCCGCGTTGCTGCTCGTAATTTTAAAAAAGTGATGTTCCTATAATTGGACAGAGCTAAGGGTTTTTTTTACTTAATATTCAAACAAAAAAATCTGCTTGAAATGCACATCTAAACTATATTGTCTGATATTTTAGCGATTCAAAATTTATTTTATGTGTTATTATTAAATAATATATTTAGTAAATAAATTTATAGTTTATTCCAATAAATTAATATTATGAAAAATACACCTATGTATTTGTGCGTGCAGTTTTAAAGTAGTTGGTCCGTGATGGTCAAATGAAGAAGTTACTTTTTTTAAACAAAATTTAGTTTGTTGGACCAACAAATATTTTTCATCGATGAATCTCTGGACTAATTGAAAGGTGAATTGAAATAAAATTCATGGGGTTGGGAAAATGTGCATTTTATCCGGCAATCGCTCCCGTTGGACTCTCCTGCCTCGCGGGTGCATTCTAATGTACAAACGCATCTATTTATAAATATTTAGCCAAATGCTTCGACGTAACAGCTGGGTCTGACCTCATTCTATATCAAAAGCGAATCTTTTAAATTATTTATAAAATTTTCAGAGATATCAAACTTTGCAAAGTGCACTCTCGGATTATTGCACAAAAATTTTTCTTTTCTCTCGTACACATTTTTTTGTAAAAAAAATCGGCTGCAAAGATTTTTTTTCAAAGTTCCATCAGAGTTGCGAAGTTTTATGTTCACTCGGCGGGAAAATTCATTTAATCCCTCCCATCGTAAAAATTAATTTTATATTCGGACGTGCATGAGATATTATTTTTTAGTTTATTTTGGCAAAAAGTTGATTAATTAACGAGCCAAGGCTAAAGCGGCTTTTCGATAGCATCCCCAGGACAAAGGATGATTCACCAGCTCCTGTACACCGACCTGGCAAGCACGCAAGAAACTTGGCTTACTCGCAGATTCGCTGGCCGAGATAGCAGCTCGATTCTCCGTACTTTATGGCTTATTCCCTCTCTCATTCTCTTTTTCTACTCTATCCTAAAACTCAATCTCGAGAGAGAAATTATCTTTGCGCGCTCCCCTCGAATTTCCTCGCGGTCTTTGATATTTTTGTAGAAAATATCTTAATTTTTAGCTGCATGCTATATAAATAAATAAATATAAGTATATAATTTATAACGTGTCGTAAATATTGAATTTCGTTGAGAATAAGTGTACCGCGGATGAAATTTCAACGAAATAATTCAAATTTTTTTTCATTGAGTCCGAAGCATCGACTATTTCTTGACATCGGACCTCTTTTTATCACACGCAGGGTAAACGCACGGTGATAACGAAAAATATAATTTCGTTTTATTTTCTAATCACGCTAAAAATTTTATTCTTCGATTTATCAACGATTTTCGTCGTATAAGAAATTTTTCATCGAGACAACTGCTTCCTTGAATGTAAAATAAATGCTGTAACAGCTAATTTTTCTTCGTGCGTAAGATTTTTTTAAAAGAGAGATAAAATTGTCATAAAAACGTAAAAAATAATGAAATTTTTGAAAAATATCGTGAGTAAACTCCATCGATGGGGGTTCGAGAACCGCGAATGACGATGTAGGCGAGAACGACATATATTCTTATCTCTGAGCGATGATGGAAGTGTGTCTTAATGAAATTAAAAGGCGGCGAGAAAGAGAGTGTCGTGAGAGTGATTCGGTGTCAGGGGTCAGACTGGTGAAGATTCGTGAAAAAAACGTGCATAATCTCTCCGTACTTGGGACGAATGGGGGAAAAGAAACACAATCGAGATGTTTTTCGAGGAATCGTCGGATAAGAGCTCCGAATATCTTCGTACAAGATAATTGAGCTTTGAAATAATATCGCACGCCGTACCCGGACTTAAAAAAAAACTTTTATGTTCTTTATTTAAAGTCTAATTGTAAATTTAAATTCAAATCTAAATGCAAATTCATGTGAATTTATTTTCGAATTTATTTATACTTTCTCTCACAATTTCAATACGAATTCACAATTGAAATTTTTTCATTGTTTTCTTTTTATTCTTTTTTCGTTTTCATTTCCTCGTCTATTTTACGCGACCTCATGAATTATCCATTTCTCCGTGGAGAGACACGCGCGTGCGTGGAATTCCCTTTAGAATTGAATCGCTGGCGGACGGGACAAAGAGAGGAAGGAGAAATTCTCAATTATCCGGATAGACATCCTCGGGACAAATCGTACGAAAAATATGCGCGTTTCCTTCTCCGGGCTCCGAGTTAAATTGCTCGGCCTGACTCGTGATTTATCTCCCGCTTTCATTGCCCGTTTCAACCAACATCGACGTATCGCCAAAATATATTTACAACGCCAAGAAAGTGCAGAAAATATACTTTTACGCCTATAATATACGATTGAATGAACATTTTCCGTTCGAGGAATGAAAATTTGATGTTTATTCTATATAGCGAAACTTTGGGTTAAAAGTATATGTAATCAATATTTATAAAAGTATGAGAATTTGATAATTTTTTTCATGCGTATTCTTTTTTATTTGAACAATAAAAAAGTTAACAAAATATGCTAAATTTGCCAATTGATAGTCAAAGACATGAAAATTGTGCAACTTTTTGGCAAATAACAGTAAAGGCTAAATTTGACGAATAATTGAAGGTTGATGGTTTATTTTTTGCTGGGATAAAATTGCACACCCTTCATTTTCAGCGAATATGAAAGTTGAGCGTTGAAGGAATTATTTCGCAAACAATTTCGTTAGCTGGAAGTGCAGTAATATTTTTAATAATGAAAATAAATACGGCTGTCTGGGTCGGTTTCATCGCTTTGAAGGGAAAGACTTGATCGGGTCTTTGACGACGATGACGCGAGACGAAATGCTGGGCGAAGATGAGAGAGACGACGAAAATAATCTCTGAAATTCGCTGTCATTAATCAAAGGGCCTTCCGCGACCGCGAGAGAAAAGAGGAACAGATGGGATCTCCCATAACACGTTTTCGTACTTCGAAGAAACGCTTCTGGACATTCCACGCCATTTTTTAATCTCCGCAAATATTTTTTGCAAAAAAATGAAAATGAAAAAAAAAAAATTAAATACATTAATTTTTTTTTAAATTATTCAATGCATATTTTTGTTTGTAAACACACGATAAGAGTATTAATAAATGTTTCTTCTTAAACGATCTTTTGAATAAATATGAGGGAAACAAATAAATTTTTCTGATCGCGAATAAATTCTCTGTCTCCAGTCACGTGGAAATTGAGGTCAAAACTTTTTTCGTTCCTCGTGTCGGAGGAAATACGAAACAAAGTAGTACGGTGGAGCTTAGGAAACGCAGAGTCGAGTTTCGAGGAGAATTATCAGCGAGTGGGTGTAAAAACCGCAAGGTAGCATCGAAGCGCGATCGCACTCGAGCCGCATTGCCAAGGCCAGCGTGTTCAGCCGGACTGTCAGCGAGTCCAGCTCCTTTGCACTCTCGGCGCGATCTTTTCCGCGAAATCTTACTCAATTTTCATGAAAATAATGCAAGAGAATATGTAATTAACCCTTGGCTGGCGCACGAATTTGAAAATACTGCGTGAGTTATTTTTAATATAATGATAATAATTATTCAATCTATTTTTAAATCGTCTGTCAGATTTAAAAACGATTTACGAAACAGAAGAGGTTGCATTTCTTTCTTGTAAATATTTAAAAAATTGTACCACATTTAATAATCTTTTTTTTCCATATTAGAAAGCGATTCACTGAACGGTTCATATACAATATTTTATTAAAAATTTGTTCAAAATTTTTGCTGATTAGAATGATAAAAAGCAAAAATTAATTTGGCAACTATTATGTAAAAATCAATCTCTTTATCGATTTTTAAAATTAAAATTTGGTTTTCAAAATATCTATATAGTATTAGATTTTGGTGCATCGTTAACATAGGTCTAAAATACATTTTTAAAAATATTTCTATAATAATTATATAGTTTTAAGTTTTTTCCAAAACAATGTCTTTTCGTGATTTCTCTCTGTATATAGACGTAGGAAAAAAATGTACTAATTAACAAAAAGAACGAAAAACTTACCGTATTTTCGACATCGGCCTGCATGTCATTGGCGACCTGGCGATTACCGACCTTGGCAGCGTCCTCGTCCTTCTCGTCGTTATCGTAATCGTCCTCGTAATCCTGTTCCAGGCTCTTTTCCTTCAAGGTCTCGACGAGTCTGGAGTTTCGCTTCTTTTCCGCGTCCTTGCGACTTTTCCATCCGTGAAGATCGCCAATAGCGTTGGAAATTTTTCGTCCGTAAGGGTTGGACGAGACGTCGGTTTTTGGCTCGTGGAGGCGCCACCTGGGCGCGCTCATCGTCGATCTCGAATTTTCATGGTGCCTGACAGTGGCGTTTCTCGAGTCGTAAATGTTGCCGAAGGCGTCGCGCCTGAGATATTTCTCGATATCGATGTTTCGGTAATCGCGGCGAATCGGCGACCTCGTCGTCGTCGTCGTCGGGTCGTCCGAGGTCAGGCTCTTTATGATGTCGTCGAAAGTCTTGTAAGGAGGCTCGTCCTCGGTCTTGTAGTAATTCGTCCTGTCAAAACCATTCTCCTCCTCGGCGAGCTCATCTTCGGCCTCTTTCCACAGATCTTCGTCCTCGTCGTCGTCGTCGTCGTCCTCCTCCTCCTCCTCGAATTTATCCCCATCCGTTACGTCGTCGCTCTCGTAATCGTGATAATCATCGTCCGAGTCTTTCCTCCTATCATTGAAGAAACCGTGACTCTTCCACTTTTCAGGCCTTTTGCCGCTCCAGGAGATTCTAGACTCGTTCCCGGAGTCCTCGAGGTCGTCGACGGACGAGTAATCCCCGATCGGCGGGTTTCCGGGCCGCTTCCGATGACTCTTGTTCCTCCGTCTCTCAAGCCAGTCCTCGTCCTCGTTCCTCGTCGCCGTCCCGGTCGCCGGGATCCTGTATTTCCTCTCGTATCGCCTCGATTCCGGGCGAGATCGGTGCCTGATGCCGGAATTCCGCCAGGTCGATGCCTGACGGTACTCCTCGTCCCCGTCCTCGTTGCGCCACCTCCTGTGACTATTTCTCTCATACCCAGAATCTTCCTCGTCCTCGTCCCCCTCGCTCATCGCGGTCCCCTCGTGTCTCCGGACAAAATGCTCCCCGGGCAATAATCTTTTCTCGTGATTCCTCTCGAGTCTCTGAATCCGCGCCTCGTGGTACCACCTCCGTCTCTCGGCAGCCTTGTCGCTCGTCGTCCCGGGCTCCCGGTGCCAGCGATCGTGGGACGTCTGATGATGCCGCGCCGGAAACCTCGGCTCGAATCTCCGATGCTGACTCCTCCGCGGATGATTCCTCTCCTCGAACGACCTCGAATGTTCCTCGTACTCCTCCCCCTCGTTATCCTCGTCATAATCCTCGGACGAGTCCTCGTAATCGGCTCCGTGCCTCGTCCAGCCGCGACCGAACTCGTGATTCCGTCGCGTCGAGCTCGCCGGGGCGCCGTCCTCGTGTCGGTGCCTCAAACGGTGCCGCGAACTCCTGGCAATCGCCTCGTCGTGCCTCGAGGCCTCGGCGAGCCTCAACGAGAACGCTGTCACCGCCAGGACGAGAAAGCAGAGCCTCACGCACACGCGGAACCTCATCTCGACTCTACCGCGTTTCTCCTTGACCTCCGCAACTTCCCTTCAAACTTTCTTCCCCCGTTGCTCTTCCCCTCCCTCCCTCCCTCCCCCGCCCCCACCCCCAACACCCCACCCCACAGCACTACGTCCCTGCCCGCGATCCTTTTCGGCAGGACTACCCGATTCCGATCGGATTACATTATCTCGGATACCGGTCGCGTCCTCACCGCAAAAAAGGCATGACGTTTCGACGCGGCTCCCGGTGAATTCGAAATTTATTCGCTTTATCGAGAAACTCAATCGAGCATCGCGGGCTCCGGCTCACTGCGCGGATAAATCGCGTTAATTAAATGAAATTGACGACAGGCTAATTTTTATTTTCTTGTAGACAAACGTGTGGCGGGATGCGGGGGGTTTTTTTTAAAATATTTTTTGGCACTCGGGTGTCTCACACACTTTTGCGTATTCCAGGAAAAAATGACACACACGAAGACACTCGGGATTAATCACTCGGGTCAATTGGCGACTCTTATTGGCATTGACGACCACTTTATCGAACGATCTTCATCAATAATACGGGTTTTATTTCGTTTCGCATCGTTCATTTGCATGTGTCGTTTTATTATTCGCGCGAACAAGTTTTTTTGACGTTACTCTCGGAACTTTTTTTCCCCGGTGATCGAAAGAGTAAAAAATCGTCTTTTACTCTTGTTACGCGGACAAAAAAAAACTTGAATCGAATGCGAGCGGTTTATTTGGTGCAAATGTTTGCTCGGAGAATGAAAAGTTTTGTTCAGCGGAGATTAAAATCTCGTGTCTCTCGAAAAGGTAAAGAAATATTTGTTTTTTTCGGGCTGATAAAATGATGACAAGATGTTGGTAAAATGTTCGAAATGTTGTTCGGCGTTGCAAAAAGCGGGATTTTAGTTTCGCGGTCTGTGATTTCGGTGACTCGTGAGCGCTCGAAGTATCGGCGTGGCGAGAGCGCGTGTCCCGGTACTAATTCCAGTGATCGTCTCTCTCGAACGGAGCCAAGCACGAATCCGTATCGCGGACCGAATGTCGCGGGCGACTGAGCCTACCACGACTGTCTGGGAAGAGAACGCGAAATGCAGGGCGCATGCGTGCATCCGCGGACGGATCCCCCGCCAAACGCTCAGGAAATCCATTGATCGGTGTCAGGAACTTGACGATGCATCTCCCGGAGTCTTTTCTCCCGCGATAACCATCCCCGCCTTTTTTTTTCAAGCGAACCTTCCTTTTTTTTACCCCATCGTAAAACAACTTGTTGCTTCCAAACCTCGCTTCTCCTTCTGCGAAATTTAACCAACAGAGATTTTACAAATTCGCATCGCGATCAGCATTTCTCGTGCAATTTATTTATCCTGTGTACGGATTTTACAAATTCGCAAAATAATTGTTGGTTTTTTTTTAATGAGAAAGAGATTTATAAAGAATGTTATAAAAAATGTAAATTTTTCATCAAAAAAAGAACTTTTTTAACCGAACCGTAAAACAACTTGTTGCTTCGGAACTTTCCGCAAGATTTTTCTACCTATCTTAATATACTTTAATTTCGATCATTATTTTTTTCTCAATTGATAATTCTACTATGAATTTTACAAATTTACGAATCATCAATAATTTTACGTGGAGAAGACTCATAATAAATGTCATAAAAAATATCAATCATTGATCAATAAATTTTTACCTCAATCATAAAACAATAAAACTTAAATGTATAGCTTCAAAATTTCCTCTTCGTTTTATCTACAAGATTTTTTTTACCTCTCTACAAACTTGCTTCTACGATCATTATTTACAGTCCGACCTCCGAATAAGAAACGAAAAGCCCCCAAGGGGAAGAGTTTTTTTTGTATATCGCATACTCCCACCAGACGCTCACTCCGCGTTCACAACCTCCGTCTGTCTCTCTCATTCTTTTTCGCATGCGATCCTCTCAACAAGAAACACTCTCGAACGAGTTGCAACTTTGTATTCACATCGCCCATGCAAAAACATTTTCGACTGCGCGTGGATATTTATTTAGCAAATTTTTGTTTCACGTTAATATATATACTATTCAATATTATTATTATTATTGAATACCATTGAATATTATTTTTTTGCACGATGCTATGTATTACTCTTTATTTCTATTTTTATTTTTATCTTTTCTTTCTTTGCACTTACTCTACGCTTTATACTTTGTATACTTTACATTTTGTAAGTATACTTTGTACTGTGCATTTACTTTATATTTCATTCTTGTATATTCTTATACTATGTATGCTTTTTATGCCATGTACGCAAGAGCCTCGTACTCTGGTACAATAAAATAGTATCCATCTTATTAAATTTTTATTTTTATCTTTTCTTTCTTTGCACTTACTCTACGCTTTATACTTTGTATACTTTACATTTTGTAAGTATACTTTGTACTGTACATTTACTTTATATTTCATTCTTGTATATTCTTATACTATGTATGCTTTTTATGCTATGTATACGCAAGAGCCTCGTACTCTGGTACAATAAAACAGTATCTATCTATATATCTATCATTATATACTACTGTATCTGAATTATGATAATAATAAGCTATTATGAATTTTACAAATATATATAAAATAGTCATTTACATGATTTCAGACAGAATTTATAATAAACGTTATAAAAAAATATGTATCCATAAAATATTCATAAAAAAAAGTAGACATACAATTTTCAAAAAAATTATCATAATATTATAAAACGAATAATTGAATAAAAATTATTAATTGTGCTATATAAAAAGCATGATTTAAGAAATTATTTTATATCGTAAACTTTAATTACTGTCATATTTATTGCCGCTGGCGTATCGTTAAAAAAGTGTGTACACATTGATTATTTAGCGCGATGACAGGATAATTCGACAATATTTGCTTTTCGTCCTCGAGCATGCGACGGGGCTCGAATAAAGTGAATAAGAAAAAGGGAACGAGAGGTACAAGAGAGACCGACAAATTATTTGGTCTGACGTCTCCGTGGCTGGTTTTTCGTCTCTGAGGGCCGCAGGTACGCGAATATTTCTCGATTTAAGATCTTGCCGGATATCGCCTACCTGTTTCGTCGATATCTCTGGGCTCTTTCCCTTTTCTTTTTCTTCTTTTTTTTCCCTCATCTTTACGGAGCATCGGCTCAACGAGTCCATTCACTTTTCTCTCTGTCATTCAGACTTTCGGACCGGAATCTTATTCCGGCAAAGATACTCTCGCGACTCTTGTTATTCGCTTTATTTTTCCTCCTCATTCTTATTTCACTCGTTGAATCCTTCAGTCTTTTATCTCGGTGTGTACAACGCGTTGAAATTTCGCTCGGTGAAACATGCTTCGCTGGTATATAACCCTTCAAAAACTGGTTTACCCGGGGGCGATTCTTTTCTCCGTTTTTTTTTCCTCGTCCTCGAGCCTCCGGCGTACGCGCCAGTTATAAATTGTTATTATACGCTCTTACGGGTAAGACCGCTACAAATGAAATTCCCTATTTTTCCGACCACCTTGTCTCTCGGGGATGAAATTTCAGAATGCATTTTCACGAAGCTATTCAAATTCGAAAATCGCGTTATTTTATTCGTCAAATTTATTTACAGCATATTCGAGGATTTTTCGTGCAAAGTCCATCTTTCGACTGGCCTGTGTGTGTCTCGCTAGAATCGTACCTTGACATATAAAAGCGAAAAACGTGGATTGAGTCATCACGAAATTTCCAGAACCATAAAGTCTACGGACTTGAAATTTTGTCACGTATTTTCCTACTCGCTTCTAGGTGCTCGCTGACAAAGGGTTTTGTAAACTTTAACGCCTAACCGCGAAAAAAATGTAATAAAATTCTCAAAGTCGTCACACAGACAATGTATATAGCTTTCAATTCGACGTAACTGTTCCCGGAAGTCTAACGTTTCTTTAAATTCCTTTTTTTCACACCTTCTGAAGAATCATTTGAACAGTTTTTAATACGTTAGAACTACAACCAAAAAACTATACATTTAATACGTAAAAATTTGTTTAATGAAGAATTTAGGGGTGTTGCATAAACTCGTATATATACTGAGAGTAATTACAAATAATAGATTTTGCCATAAAGTGATGACTATACTATTTATATTAAAATTAAATATATTTTTTAAGTAGAATTAATAATATGTATTTATTTAATTATTTTATTTTATATATAATGAATAACTATTTATCTTCTTCGTTATAACAGTTATAACCATATTTCATAACTTTATGTACCAATACTCATGCGTATAGATTTTCTTGAACGTAAGATTATATTTTGTAATATTTATTACATTGATAAATGTCTTAATTTTGTGAATTTCACTTTTGTGATCACTGTAAATCTTATATTAAAAAAGATATGAGGCCTCTAATCGAATCATCGGCATAGAGCGCATTAACTTTTGGCTAATCTCTACTCATTAAAACAAATTCAGCGTGCGTTGCTTTGGAAATAATTACCTTCATACCTGAATCATTCATTTCGTCTTGCAAAATTTTTTTAGGAATTACCTATTATGAAGTCGATATCGTTGAGGACACGAAAATATATCGCCAACTTGAAATTTTGAGATTTTCCTATTTTCGATTCTCGAAAAATCAGGCTGGAGGTCCTCGACACGCTAAATTTTCTCAGCACATGTGAAAAAAGCTTGTAACATAATTTTCTGTTATTTATATCAAATATACCTGGACAATTATACCTGAATATTTCGGGGATCGTAAATATTAAAAAAAAAAGAGAGAAAATTCGTCGAGCGTAACGAGAAAAAAAAATTTTCAAATTTTCGTTAATCACTTGGTCATTAATTGTTTCCATGGTGATCGATCGAGATCGAGTGAAAAACCGAACACGATATTGATTGTTTGGATCTTTGACTGAATTTGGAATCAGTAGGCCGGTATAAAGTGTCGGGGTAAGACGTGTCGGGGGTCTCGCCGGGTAATTCGTTACCGAAAAACATTTTGCAGTAATTCGACAAGTTCAATCGAGTGTCAGTTTCAGTGCAATTTTCAATCATACGAAAAGTGAATAGTTTAGTGTTTCTAATTTACAATATCGTTTCAAAATACTTTTAAAATAATGTCAGTGCGGATGTATTATATATTTTAAAAAATCTAATCAATTAATCAGAGTAGAGCACATTATACGAAGTTATGAAGTTATATATAAAGTTATGTGCGCTCGTTAGTATAAAAAATGCACAACCTACAACTACACATGAAAAATTCGTAAATCGTAAAAATTGTAAATTAAAAAAAAACATAAATAAGTAATGTGAGTTAGAAGAAAAAGTACATAAATTAAAAGTTTGTATGAACGAAAATTTTAATTTTAGTTAAAATTCCAAAATTTCTATATAGACGACAAATATACTTTGAAAAATCATTTTTGAGCCGAATCGTCAGCGAAACTGTAAGTACATTTTTTTTCAAAACCATTAGACGTACAGCTGTCATTTTCTTTCATCCTCGGAGTTTCATTTTTCTCCGCTCGATTTTCACGAGATTGTCGAAGAACGAGCGAGGATCTGGTCGAAAAATGGACAGCGCAGTGTCAAATAATCCTCAAAGGTTTGTAGGGCTCGCGTTACGTTTTTTTCTTCTTACCGGCGAGCCTACGAATTTGTTCCACGAATCTTTTTTCCAAGATAAACGAGAAAGCACGTATATTCGCAGTAAATCGTCATCCATTGTCGCTCCCTCGCTCCCATCTCCATTCATTTGATTCAAGGGAAAATACGAAAAATATTCACACCCACGTTTCTCGACTCGTGCCATCTGGTACACCGCGATTCGTGGAAGTTAACATCCATTTTTCTCGAATAATGACTCAAAAACTGGACATCGATAGAATAAAATATAAAAATTACAAAAAACATTTATTTTGCAGTGAAGATAAAAAAAAACAAAATAAAAATTAACTTTTTCCCTCGAAAGGATCAATGAATTTTTATGCAAAAGTGTCCGATTAAGCCAAAAAAAAAATTAAAAATATGAAAAAAATGTAGAATTTACTCTAAAATGAGAGGGATAAAGAATTTCTTTGAGTGGAATGTTTATTTAAATTGCTCTCTGTAATAGAATAATTATTTTATTCAGGACGTCCGACTTCTGTCGTGCAGTGAACGACGGAGCAAACGAGGAGAACTCAAATTAACTCGGATTTGTCATAACTTGTCTCGCCCCGGGAGACGCGCGTTATTCCCGATGCCTCCGGGGCGATTGCTAACGACGTTTCACTCCACGTAAATCTCGCAAGTACGGCGATTAAAATTTCCTACGCCTGTCGCGAATTCCTTCTCGCGCTAATGCGAAAAACTTGCCCCATTACAATCGTACCGCAAATAAAGTCTTTAAAGAGAGTTTTTACGATTTTTTTGGTAAGTCGAGATCAAATTTGTTTTTTTGAATAAAATAATTTTTTTTTGCAAAAATAAATTGATTTCGTTTTAACAAAATTATTAATGGTATTAGTTTAGTTTTTAAATTCGATAGAAATTTATTTTCATACTATCGATAGCTTATCGATGATCGATTTTTCTTTGACAGTTGTAAGGTAAAAAAATTTTGGCAGGAACTCAACAATCGGTCATGCCGATTCCTTCGGATAAGTGAACGAATATTTATTCATTTTATAGCGGTCGGCAAGAAAGGAAAACTCGTTAAATAATATGAAAAAAGTATCCAGGGAGAAATTACGATAATAAATTTTACCGTAAAGTGACATCTATGCTAATTATTTTAGAACTAAATATATTTTTATAGTAAAACGACTAATATTGGTGATAAATTCAAAATAAAAAATGTTTAATTTAATAATAATAATAATCGGTATAATTATCACTTTTATGTGGTAAGATCTACCATGCTTTTTTCTCAGTGTAACATTTTCTTGGATTCCTTTATTCTTAATAATAAAAATTTATGCACGATCAAAGCGCGAGGGCAGAAAATAACGTGTTCGTGAAACAAGTTTGTACAAATACACGCGTTCAAGATTTTATTAATACAATTTACAGCTATCTAAATGAATACTTAATGTTTGATTTATCAGTAGGATACTTATTCTGGTATTTGCGCAATCAGTATCGCGAGCAGAAGAATATTCGGTCGCATCGAGTCGATACAGCGCTCCTTATTTAACAAAATTATGAGAAATTAACAGTAAAAAATAAATTTAACATACAGTGAACATAAAAAATATTGAATCATGTAAAATATGCTTGACGTGTAGAGTGTGAAAATAAAAAAAACGTACATCTTTTTGATTGTGAATTTGTTTGCTGTATAAAAGTGAATTAAATTTTTGTTTCGATAAATTTTTCTTCATATTTCCAAGATTTCGACGTATTTAGAAAATGTTGGCTTCAGTCACCGCGTCGGGCAGGAAAAAACAGTTGAATTAGTCATTGAGAAGTGAGTCTAGAATTTTGAAAATTATATCGTGTTATCTTGTCGTTTTGATAATTCGTTTGAGAGCGATGAAAGGTTGATTCTAGAATAAGTTAGCAGCGAAAGTGACGAGAATCGAAGCGGCGAGGATCATCGAATTTTTCGCGATTGTCGGAGCTCCGGATATGTTGAGCTTCGACATGAGATCCGCGGGCACGTCGACGTAAACTTTGTCGACGCCAATATCCTTAATTAATTTCGAGAGCTCGACTGCGTCGACCACGTCGTTCTCGCTCGACCAGATTGTCAGTGTTGGATTGTGAACTGCCGTGTCCTTCAGCAAATTCGATAAAATTTTGCTACTGTTCGTCGCTAGTCCAGCCCGGACAGGGTAAGTCACTGTTTGCTTCGTCTTACTTTGATTCAAAACTTCCACCATCTTTTTAACGTGCTCCTCCATATAGTTTCCACTCGTTATGTTGAACTTCGATCCGTATCTGCGTTAGAAAAGATATTTTTATATTATACAGGAATATATACCTAATTGTTTATATTTACGAAAATTTAAAATAATTTGCAAGTGGTTTTCTTGGTATAGTCAAATAAAAAATATTCTTCTGGATTTTTTTCACGTTCAAAATGACTTGCGAGTTTAAATTCCTTAAGAAAAGTTGGTGCAAATTGACTAAAGAACAATGTACTCGATTAGAAAAATTTTCAACATTTTATGTGAATATTTTGGGTAAGATTTTTTGAAAAATTGAACCAAGTTTCTTTGATATAATTTCAAGAAGTTTCATCATCTAGAAGTCAATTTATTTAGGGTTAAACGTTGTAACATTTAACATGTATCCTTATAAAACAGCAAATTTAAATTTTTTACAATAATTCAACAATAAATTATAGAAATTTCTTAATAGTCACTGCTATTTATCGTATATAAAATTATATAAAATTATGAGGTATAAAAATATTCAATCGAAACTAAATAAATGATTAGTTTGAAAATAATAGAATTTTAACCTCGTGGTCCATCCAATCGACAACGTGCTTTCAGGCAACGAGGCAGCAGCACCAGCGAGGAAAGTCGTCGCGTCAACGGGCAAGGGATCATTTGGATCGGCTTTAACGGGGCCCACAAGAATATCAGCATTCAGCCAAACAGGGAATTTCATCTAAAAAAAAAATAATACCCATAATTAGTGTTCACCCTAATTTTTAATTAAAACTCTTTTTATATAATTAAGCTAAAATATTTAAATTATTATTATAATTAATTTTTGGCCAAACAATTGGCCATCAGGATGTTAATATACTAATATTTTGAGTATATACTATTTTGAGTTCGATGACCATATATTTTAATGGTAAATAATTAAACCTTACACGCGAATGAACACATGAGATATTTTAGATTGTTTAAAATTTCACTTATAATATTTTTTTTTCGATCGAAGAGTGGATAAAATGTTATATATATGAACATACTTTATCGAGATAATTTTCGCTTATTTTATCGATAATGTTACTTAAAATATAGGCATCAAAAAATTGAATTAATACTCTATATCGTAAAAAAAAATTAAATGGGATAAATTCAATTTCGTACTTTCGTTAATACGTCCTTAAATGGTTTTTCGAAAGGTGCGTTTGAATTTTCGATTTTTTAATTAAATACTTATTCTGATTGAACGACTCGTCTTCAAACTTTGCCTTCGTGACCTCAAAAGATTCTTCGAGGTCTTCGCGAGATAGGAAAACGCGGTTGAAAGTTTTTCACTTTGGCGTGAAAAAAGGATCGTCCGCGACGATAAAAGCCGCGGTAAACAAGCTCGACGATTAATCGCTCAACGATTTCCAACTCTCGGGCGTGAAAGCTCTCTGTTCTATGCAGCTCGACAACGTTGATTAAAACCGATAAAAATAGAAGGGTGTTCAAGGTTTCCCTTTAACCGTGTCGGACCTTGACGTTGCTTTCTTCACATTTTTCAAATCCAATATATCGTTTTTTTTCCAATAACTAAGAATTTTCGACTCGAGTCCATTTTTTCCGATCGAATTACTTCCAGAGTGCTCGAATCATTTTTTTTTTCAATTTCACTTTATTTTGTTTTTATTTTTAAAAAATAAATAAAACTCGGAAATAAAATAAGACTCGGAAATTTAAAAAAAACATTATTTTTAGTTCTTTCAAAAAACTTACGTTTGCGCGATGCTTCTCGAGTAACGGCCGGCTCATGTTGAAAGCCTCGATGCTCTTGAAGTCGAGCTTTATTCCGTACTTGCCATTCGCGAGAATGAGCTCCAAAAATTCTTCGAGCGACAAATCGCTCGTCGTATCCGGTGGATGTGCCATTATTGGAATTTCTGTTGCATTTACACCCGTATCGTTGACAGTTCCGACAACGACGTCCGCTTCCAGCATCATAATTTTATCTGTGCGAACAAAAAATGTCTCTTTTCACCAAGTTTTCAAATATATCTAAAAATAAATTCTCTATCGAACATTTTTCACGAATTCTCTAACTTTCTGTATTTTAAACAAAAATAGATATTTATTTTTTGTAATTCGAATCTCGAGGTAAATTTTTGTGAAAATTTCTACATAGCTCTTTCGAATCTTTGTTTATATTTTAAAATTATTTTTTTATAGAATATCTCATGAAATTTTCCATTTAAAATATATTAAAAATCATATACATTATACATATATATTTATTTTAAATAATTCAGAATAGATTATCGTGAAAATTTGTAGTTTACTGTTCGAGATGTGAGAAAAATTGAGCAATGACGAAGAATAGTGTGATTTGATATACCGTCATTCATTGCTTTGTGGAGTTCTGCCTTGTTGTTTACGGCGTGTTTCCACGTGATTTTGGTAAGATTTCCTTCAATGTCTTTGAAGAAATCCTTCGGAGCCGGCGACACGCCACCTTTTGCGGTGCACATGACTGCTTCTGAAATATTAAAGGGAACGAGAGTCTGTGAGACGAAGAGTGAGAGAGCGCGTCTCGGCGCACGAGCGCCAACCTCCACCCTGGCCTTCGGCATAAATATACCCAAGACCTCTTGACCTATGACCCAATATTCGTTGCGGTGAAGCACAACGTGCTTTTCACCTCACTTTCCTGCCTATAAATTTCACACCGCTCGCCAAAACTCATTTCCGGCTTAAATAATTACAGGAAAAAACTTTTGCAATTAAAATTTCTTTGCCGAGGAAGAGATCGATTTTTCGGCCTAGAGACACAAGCAGTGACGTTAACGAGATGAAGGACAACGCGCGATTCGAAAAGCGAAGAACGCGTTTTAGGAAATCATGCTAAGAAAAACTTTTGTTTCAAATGGACTGACAACGAGAAGAAATTTATAAGCTTCGAATCTTTGAAGAAGAGGTTGAACGAAGACATTTTTCTGGAGAGTAAAAAAATGTGGAAGCGAGCGTTTTATTCTGGCTTTTAGTATATATATATAGTAAGGAAAATATTAAGTTCATCGTAATTGTAGAGGAGAGGAGAGGATTAGGGGGGTTTACCCTTTTCCCTGGCAGGTTTTAATTGATACTACCTGTACAATGGCTCCAGCCGAGCGCTATTTCCGGTCGACTGGTCAGGGACATGCAGCAGAGTCTCCCCACAAGCAATGCCGACGCTCGACAGATTTGTTCGGGTCTAAACTTTGAAAACGTGTCGCACGTTTGTATCGAATACTCACCGGACTTCGAATCTCAGCATTTTTTCCGCGTTATCGTCAAGCGAACGCTGAAATATTTTTGACCGCCTAGGACGCTCGAAATGTTCGAATACGCCCAAGTCAAATGTCAAACTGCCAATTAACTACAACTCGGGCACGATAAGACCGTTAGTACGCCCTTCAAAATTACGTAAAATTTGTAATCTCCGCTGGACAATAACTCGTCTGTAATCCGTTCGCGAGATACACCCTGAATTTTAATCTAGACGAAAAATAATTCGCTTTTTTAATCACGCAAGTCTAATTAATTTTTTATTATCAAAAATTCGTTTTATCTATTCTGCAAGAAAATCGTGTATGCTCATAAAAAAAGCATGCCTCTGAATTAACCAACGAGTGTCGATTAAAAAGACGGTCAGCAGAAAATTACGCCAGGTCGTTCACCTCGCTAAGCGAATAAAAAATTCTGTCGCACGAAAGTGCAAAAAGTCAAAAATACTGTGACCAATTTATTTTACTATTTTTTAATATTTATTTCTAGACCTCGAGAGGTTTCAAGCTTTTTATACTAAATCATGAAGAATCATGGAACATTAATGAGTATTTTTTATCGCGAGTATACAAATATTAAAAATAAACATTATAATAATTCGTAAAAATATTTCGTACTCTAAAATATTTATTTTTATGATTTTATTTCATATGGATTATACGGGATTGATCGATTGATAGGGAATGGATTATTTTCGTCTGAATGACGATAAAATCGATAACTATAGCTTTTAGATTAAAAAAAATATATATAAAATGATAACTAAAAAATATATCTTATAAAAATTAATTTTCTTATACTTTTTGGAGAATTGGTATATAAAAATTCATAATCGTATATAGAGTAGAAAATAAGTTTAAAAAATGTAAATTTCGAAAAAAATCGCTCCTTTTTTGTCATATTTCCATTATTCGTAGTTATTGCCATTTTTTACCGTTTACGCGTCCAGGCGGAGCATTGAAAGGGAGACTGTATTTCTTTTACAAATGTCGCTGGATTCACTCGCGTCTGTCGTGTTTTCAGTAAACCATTGTCTGTCATCCACAATCACTGGGACAAAAATACACAGGAAAGGAAGAGAGAAAGCGAGAGGGAGAAAAGAGCCGCGAGGATCGATGTTACCACGAGCACACTGAACGATTCTTCCTCGGCGAAAAAAAATAGAGAAAATAAGAATACGACGAATCGTTATGTAACGATATTTGCATCCATACCAATATGGAGGACAAAAAGATCGAGTATGGGCTACGCGAGCAACCGCGGGAATTATTCAAATGTTTCGATCGTAAAGATTAAAAAAAAAGTAATGTATAATTTATAAAAGCGAAAATAACATAAATGAAAATACGAACAATATTTAACGAATACACAATACACCATCATCGACATTGTAACATAATAATATCCATAAAATTTTACATAAAGATGGATACACATTTTCATATTGAATTTTTGAACCCCAGTTTGGATAAATCGATCGTTGCAGAATTTAATGACAATAAAAAAAAATTACACTCTTTAAAAATGATGAAAAAGGATTTCATTTCGCAAATAAGCACGATTCCGTAATTTTTCCACGTCGAATTCTTTTTCCCAAGATTGGATAATTTGTCAAAGGGTTAATGTAATTTTAATTGACATTTTTTCTTGAACTCTCCTCTCTTTCTCTGTTGGCTCGAGGAATGAAGATAGTATTCTGTCGTGACGACATTATTGCTCGTCAAATTAGTTGGATTAGCCGGAGAAATAGCCAGGACGCCCTAGTGTGAATCATTCGAGGCAATTAAACCCGATCGGAAATGTCTGAGGGATCAACGCGAAGCACACCCTGTTAAGCTGGATACCGAAGGCGCTCCATTTTCAGATCCTTCCAACCCCCAATAATCTTTCATGCAAATGAGATTCATTTTCGTTATATCTAAATCCCAAATCAGTTTCATCCATTGTCGTTTAAATATATTCTTATGAACAAAATAATAATTTCAATAATTTGTTGAAAATTTGCTGATGAATGATCATTTTCACTGTAAGCAATCATTATCAAGATTGTTCAATATTTTTCACATGAAATTCCCTTTGTACGAATTATTGTTGCCTGCATCTGTAGTTGTGACGAATCAAAGACGTGTGACTGTTTCCAGCCAATTATTACCTTCAAACATCACTTGAAGCCACTTGTACCAATAATATGGGTTATGAACTATTGCTCACACTTTGTTTTCACCCTTGTCCTATCGACCTAATCCGCCAGTAAAATTCAATTATTTTATTTCTTGGTCTATCTTTCGTTAACCCTCGTCAATATCCAATTTTCATCAGGCCTTATCCCTTCGGGTTTTTATTCGTTTCCAGGAAGTTTTGAAAAAAAAATTAATTAAGGGAATTGTTCAATATTATTATTTTTGCTTATGGAGCAAATAATTCGGTGTCTAGACAGAAAACCTTGAGTAAAAAAATGAGACAAAAATTTCGTGCAACGAGTTAATTAGTTTCACAAACAGTCCACTCCGCCAACAGTTTCCTCCTGTAAAAATTTTCACATCTATCTAACGATCCAAAACTGCGGGAAAAACTAATTGCCGGTACAAAAAATAATCTTTTTCTATTTACTCGCGACGCAAACAGTTATAACGAGATGAAAAACGAACTCACGCATATTTTATAACCCGCAGCAGACAACCGATTCGACACTAATTATTAGATAAACATTTATGGAAAAAACACACGTCAGAGAGATTCCCTGACAGTGACAATGAACAGATACGATTTTCCCATCTCGTTATTGCGTTCTAAAAAAATAATTGAGGATTATTTCCAATAACGTTTTTGAAATTTTAATTATTAAACTTTTAATTCGTAACACTATTCTTTTTTTACAGGATAAAGTTTATTTGTAATAACAAATTAAAAAAATGTATAACTGACATTTATGTAAATAAAGTTTAATTAAATGATTTCAATACTCAAGTAATTTATTAATTACAGAAATAGAAATAATATTTTATTCTGTCTGTGCATTGTTTCTTTCCGTTTTCCGTTAATTTCAAATAAATTAGGAATTAGGAAGACGATCGATCATGAGAAGTTTATCACGTTTGGGAATCGCGCAACCTTGACATATTGTTGACAACTTTATTTCTCGAAACATGAGTAATACGAATATATCCAATCAAGAGGTAACGAACCGAGCGATATACAATGGCGACGGATTCAAATCGTTTTGTCCAACTCCGAGCATAAAAAAAATAATAACAAAGGTATACAATTATCGTGTCCGATGTAACGAAAATCAAGTCTGGACGTCGCAACTGAGACGTTGGTTGTCTTGAAAAATTAGCGACCTATCGTTAACGAGAAAACGTCAATTATGAAAACGGTGTCGATTTTTATTCCATAAGTACGTCAGTCGGCAATGGGGACGAGTGTTCGTATCTTTAAATATGAATTTAACTTTTAAGAAAATCATAAATAAAATACAAAACTTATTTCGAAAAAAATCATGAATATTAAAAAATATTTAAAAAATGTCCTTTAAAATTTTATTTTTAATTGTAGAGGGTATTTTTTGATTATTTGAAAAAAAAAATTTTTGTTCATTTATTTTAAGATCATGATGAGTCGTTTGTACGAGGCACTATAAAGAAGGCCCACCAGGAAGAATTCAGTCTCGGTTATAGGCAGGAGACGCGCGTTTTAATCTATTTTTGCAAAGCCCTGATATTACTTTGAGCATGCAAGACTGTTAAGCACTGGATATGCCAAACGATCATGAATTTTCCACGCCCACTTAAGCGTATGTATAAAAATGTTTGCATACAACATTCCATGCGGAGTCGAGCAGACACGAAGCTTTTTAAATTCGTTCTCATTATTATCAGACACAAAAATTTTTCTAAAATTCTCTCGAATTTTCGAGCTCAAATATTTTTGGAATATTCCCAATTTTACCAAGTTATCGAAACTTATAATTTTTCATCTTTTCGTATAACAAAAAATCTTCTCAAGCTTATAAAATGATTAATGAATCATTTTGTAGCGTTTACTAATAAAATAATTGACTAATAATTATCAGTAAATTATTATGAAAGTAAATTCAGTTTTCTAAAGAGTAGCATGTTCACCCCATTGTTTGTGTTATAAGAGAATAAATTATCGTGCTCGGGGATCTCGTGACCGCGCGACAGTAATAATTAATACTTGTTAACATTTGCAAAATTGCAGGGCAAAATCGATACGTTGACGATAATATTACTTTATATTTTTCTCCATAAAACGGAACACTAACAATTTTTATCTATATAAATTTTTTTTTCCAAGTCAATAATCCATAAATTTTATTTAAAAAAAAGAAATTAAAAACTCACGCATGAATAGCAGGGCGAGAATTTTAGCGAACGAATCGATCGAATTCATGATTGGTGATTTTGGTTTTTAGTTGGCTCGTTAGGTTCACTTGTATTGGCAACCGAAAGATAGAACGAAGTCGAGGAGAGAGCGCCCGGTTGACTCGGCAGTCACGAATCGACTGACTCCCGCTGTTCGTCGAGCCGCAATCTCGCTACCCGGCGAAACGAAGAAGAAACAAAAATACGTGAAGAAGAAAGAAAGAAAATCCAACGACACTTCCCTTACCTCTGCGGTAAATAATTCCCAGCCGAACGTTTTCGAAACGTGCTGGACATTCCAAAACAGACCAAAACTATTTACAAACTTATTCCCTTACTGTCGAAAAATTCGTTGAAGGAAAGATTCAAATTCTTTCTCCAATAATTCGTTACTTTTATATTTCTAATTCATTTTCCAGCTCATTTAATCACTCGTTTACGATTGCAAAAATTTATTAATTTATTAATTTTCACATTTACTTTTTTTTTTAATTTGATAGTCTTAATGTTAATTTTTTACAGCTTTTATTCTACTTCTGTGCAGAAAGTGTCGTTCGCTAATCTCAACTGAAATATATGATCGTTTTTGTGTACCATGAGTGTAAATAATTCAGAAGGTGGAAAAATAACTGGGCCTCGGATCTCTTTAGGCTGCTTTTCGAGAATGATTCATCAGCTATACTAGAACGACGCAATTGTATGGAGCAAACCCGAGAAGATAAAAATTAAAAAATTTTTTAGTGCTTATGCATGTGATCGCTCATTATCAGAGGCATTAGTATCGGGATAAATTCTTACCATAAATTCCCCGAAGCTACGCGCCACTGATTGTGAGAATACAAAATTTGTCCAATAAACTACATATGTAATTACCGAGGAAATATATTTTTGAAATCGTGAATCATAAGCGAAACTTTTGAAATCTATATGATGATGAACATGTAAATATGTTCTAATTTATTAGCCATAAATTAAAATAATGATCATATCGAATTTTAAAAAAAGTGGAAAAGTAGAAACGAAGAATTTTTTTTTGACAAACAATGTATAGAGACACTTCTTGAACCATCAGGGAAAATTCTTGCAATGAGTGTTGCAATCCAAAAACTGACATTTTGTGCTTAATTGCTTTTTAAGTGGAATATTATTGAAATATAATAATGACGTCACAGAGTGACGTGTCGACGAACACGGAAAAATATGGTCCAACTAATCGTTAGTTTCAAAAAGTATGAAAAATGGTAAACTCGCTTAAAAAAAAAGATAAAATTGAAGAAAACTGATGAGAATGAATTCTTTTGAAATAAGAATTTCGATTATTGTTTAAAATAATGAAAAATATCGTTAGAACTTTCAACGAGCAATACAAGTAGGAATGCGCAAGCAAATATGTTCGATCATTGAACATTTATAAACACGTTTCGTCGCTCAGATCGAAACACGTCTCCATTTCGTCTCTTTTATCAACGCAGAGTGTGTCAGTCCCGGGAGCAAAAGTTTTTTAACGTCTACAGCATTTTTTACCTCCCTCTCGACTGTTCTGTTCAAAACGAATAATTATATCTCAGTGTTGATTGCGCCTTATCTCCGTATTGTTATCCAGAGAGTCTACCAGCGATCTAACCAGCATATTTTTTCCTTGACGCATCTTTGAATATTTTTCATCTACACGTTTCCAATCGTTATCGAAAAGTTCTATACGCTAATCTTTTTACTCCATTTTTATTGAAACCCCTTCTTACGGAAAAAAATAAATGTTCAACGTTGATAAACTTTCTTTTTCACGTGAGAATCATGAACGAGAAATATTTTCTTAGTATAGAAATAAGATACACGAGATAGAGTAACTGGATAGACTTGCATTTCAAGACTTGATTTATTTCCGTTCGTAGAATTAGCGATAAGTGTTTCTTAACGTACAACGTTAGAAAGACCCATAAATGTATTTTTATGGTAAACTTTCAGGTAGGAGTCGAGTAAAGTCGTTTGAGACAGAATTTCTTGAAAATTTGTACAAATCTTCTTTAATGTCTCTTTCAAATATATGTCAAATTTTATGAAGCTTCACCATCTGGTAATCGAGATATCAATTGTTGAAAATCGTCGCATTTTTTAATCTCTTATAAGAGCCCATGTTAAAAGTGGCTATTTTTAAAAATAAATATCTCGATTATCGCAAGGTGAAACCTCATTAAATTTTGCATACATGTTAATATGATGTAGAAGATCAGTATAAATTTTGAAGAATTTTTATCTCAAAAAATAAAAATTTCTTAAAAATTTGCACATTATATATGTTCTTTAACGTGGTGCTCAAGTGTGTGTCAAATTTTAAACAGTTTCTCTATCTAGAAGTCGAGATATTTATTGTTGAAAATCATATCTTTTTGTAACTTTTCATAAGAGCCTGTGTTAAAAATGTGATTTTCAACATGAAATATCCTGATACCTAGATAGAGAAACCTTTAAAAATTTAGCACCAACCTTTATACATCATCAAAGAAGGTTTATCTAGTTTTTTAAAAAGATGTATAGAAAAAAATGTCAACTAATGATTTTACCTTTAATTTACATAGAAAAGAAACTTTTGAACGGACTGTCGCAGTAGAAATACCTCAAGGTACTTCTATCCGTACAGTCAAATAAAAAATGTTTATCTCAACTTTTCTCCGTACCATATATGTACTCTTTGAGCTCAAGTTTATCAAGGAAATTTGTTGCAAATTGTTTCAAGAACGCCATTCAGTAAAACGATTTCAAATTTGGCACAATATTTTGTAACACGCTCACAAACAAAGTATAAAAAAATGTATCAAATTCTCGTATCTTTAAAAATATCGCTCGTACATTCTTAAGCACTCTATCATCGATATTCAAAAATGAAATATACATTTGCCTCGCTCCCATTGAGAAGTGACAAGGAGTCGATTGTGATATGAAATTCGGGCGGGAAAAATCTGGAGGGTGCTGCGTAGAAGTCTCGAATTACCGATAAGATTTGTGTAAATCTCCTTGAATGAGACGTGTCGAAAACACAAATGTTCCCAAGAGGCAAGGGGATAAAGGAGGGAAGGGGGGAGGGCGAGAGAGAAGGAACGTCCGTGAACCGTTTCCGGCTCAAGCTCACGGCCGAGTCCGCGAACGTTCGAAAAACTTGTTCAAGGGTTCGTACACACAATAAATGTGCAAACTCTCTCGCGACGCTATCCACCGCGCATTTACTCCAATGCGCCTGGCTATAAAGTTAGCAGACGACAGATATCGCGTAGTCAATTCGCGTCGGCGATTCATCGCTCGCGCTGACGGATCGACCGTGAAAACGGATGTCACGAAATATCACCATACATCTCTCTCTCTCTCTCTCATTTTATATTATTTTTATGTAACATATCGCATTACATTTTATTTTATTTTTTTTAATTTTGACTTTCCGTTTTGAATTTAACATTTCATTTATTCAATTATAATGGATAATTATTGCGCATAATGTTACAGGGTCTTTAGAATTTATTTTTTAAGTCTTTTAATAGTTGAGAATTTTTTTTTTTTTGTTTCTTGTATTTTATTTGCTTTGTTTTTCTCTCGCGCTATTTATTCTCGATCTTTTTGCTCATCATCCTTGCTCCATTTTTCTTTCTCCCCGTCCCCAAGCCCGTTCACACCGTCCGCGATTCGGGACGCATAAATTTCAATTATTGCCAATTGATTTCGCACGTCGACAATTAGCAATTTCGCGTTGGACTCGGAGAAGAAAAAAAAATCGTACGGGCGCTCGAAGGTATCGACAGCGCTCGCTCGAAGGTTGACGAGCGATGACGAGCTTTGGATTTGTCGTAGAATCATTAAATGGTAATACGATGATCGATATGCAATGTTATATTTGTTTGACTTTAAGGAAGGCAAAAAGAGGAAATAGTTTCGTAACTTTAACCGGTGTCGGTTATCCACGAGGGAG
Organism: Cremastinae sp. A BG-2022a; assembly: GCA_030522545.1. Taxonomy (NCBI): domain Eukaryota; kingdom Metazoa; phylum Arthropoda; class Insecta; order Hymenoptera; family Ichneumonidae; species Cremastinae sp. A BG-2022a. The sequence goes on along the minus strand of JAPYYW010000186.1, from coordinate 77,940 downwards.
GAATAAAAAACAAACAGTCATCGATTTAGCAGCGTTTAAGTTGCTGAATCGAGTTTCAGAATCGAATTCAGAGACTACTGCGTTTCCTTTAATTTTTACAGTCACATGAGAAGTTGAGGAGAAATAACAGTTTCGTTCGTCAATATAAAAATGATAAATTTTTATTAAAATATATGTAATACAAAATCGTAACATCAACCGTTTGGAGCTTCTTCATTTTCTTAATTACGATGTAACTTATACTATTTAGTATTGTCATCTTAGAGCTGCAAATATTTTCACATATTTCGATCAACGATATTTACTGTTCATTATTGATTCGCATAATGAAAAAAATGGCGACAAATGACAAGCTCTGCGATGATTGAAAAATTGTCAATTGTCATTGGGATAAATTGAAGCATTTATTTATTTTTATTGTTATTATGGCGCATTGTTAAGCTCGTCGTTTTTGTACGTTGAATGGCAAATATCGATTAGGATGATACTTCGTTTATGTTTAATTATAAAATATGGATTTTCTCTTTAGTAATTAATTGGTACGTGTTATCTTACAATTATTGTCAGCTTTCAACGAGCAAATCGTCCTCGCGAAACGTTTAGAAAGTCCAAGGACTCAGCGACGTTGTAGCCTTGATTTTTGGTGTCAAGTCTTAGGTTTTTGGATCATGGATTTTTCTGAGAATTTGGTCGGGGCTTCGTGAAAATTTTTGACAATCGAAAATTCTGCAATCTTCTCAAAAAAATCCAAGACAAAAATCGTACGTTATAAAGTTTACGTTAATTAATTTTGTACCGTACAGATGGCCAAAAAAATTTTTTCTACACTACTTATTCAGTGACCTCATAAATTTCTTATCCAAATTATTATTCACATATTTTTCTTCCGTGTCAGGGAACCGTGTCAAAAATATGATCTCATATCGAGTATTGATACGAAAACACAATTGATTAACGTGACATGAGCCAGGCTTGGCCGGAAAAAACATTTTTGAGTTGGGAGAAACGAGAGTTTCAAATATACTTTTTCTTATCTAGAAAAATATAAATTTGGCTGCAAAAATGACGATCTTACGACGAGAATTTGTCAACGAGCAATTTTATTCAAAGGCACGACTCGTTTCGTTCTTCGTTGTGCCCAAATACGACGATGTTTGTCACAGGCTAAAGGTACGCGTATAATTCTTTCGATGCTTTGAGAAATGTGTACTCAGGTGTGCAAAATATCTTTAACACCTTGGCAGGTTTTGAAACCTTAAACTGCGTATATCCGTTCATCGTGGCTCCAACTTACCAAAAAAATTATCAACTTCGACATCAACAAATATTCTAGACGTAAAGTTTAATCGTTAAAAATTTTGTTTTTTTATTATTTCACGTTCTGAAGATAAATTCTCCATTGACACTTTTTTTTTTAAATTCCATTCTAAACTGAAGCTTTAAGTTCATACTATTCATGCCAATTATTACTTTTTTATTTACAAGAATTAAGAAATGAAATGATTAAAAAACGAAAAGTGATTATGTCTGAAAAAAAACGTTAAACAATGTATTGATAATTTCTTTTCGTAAGAATAAAAATATTGCAATGGGTAAACACGATTTAAACAGCGAAGTAAAAGTAAAATTGATTCAATGAAATGGCACTAAGCTTGAGACAGAATATCGCAATCTACTCTTCATTATCCTCTTTTTTGAAAAAAAAATTTTTAAATGCACGAAAATAAATTTTCCAAATGATGTAGTAGATTGTCTCGTGATTATTCCAACATTTTTATAAAATTATTGCATTTCCCAAAATCTTCAAATTTGTTGTATAGAATCTTTTTCGATGGATCGTTTGTACCGATTGAGGTAGGCACGTAGAGGTAAAAGAAACTACGTATTTGAAGCCTAAAATAACGCGACAATTGTGGATCTGTGAAAAATTTGCAAATGAAGAAATTTTTATGAGAATCATAAATGCAAATTTTATCGATCATCGGTCAGTTTCCCTCGAGTATTATTTTAGTCGACCGCGCAAGGACACGATGGCGGCCATTTTCTAAAAAAATAACCTAAAACAATGAACCCGTACTAAGCTTTGTGGAATGCAGTTTTCCTCGAGCTCAACGATCGAGGAACAACGATCGATCGTCCTGGAATCACGACGAAATATTCGCGCTGTGAAAACGTCTTTTTTGAATCTCATTTACCCTGTATCACCGGAACGAACCGGAAGCACGTCGTGCTGCCATCTGTTGGCGAACAGCGGAATGTTTTCGTTCCTTCTGCTCAATCGATGGAACGGACGCTTTATTCGATGACTGGCTCCCATGACGCGTCTACGTCTTTGCTTGCAATTGACGATTTGGCCTCGCATTCGTGTCCTCCTCACCATTTGCCACGTCCATGTAAATTAATTCAGTCTTTTTGCCGTTCGACGCTGCTACTTTTCTCGACTTTATGTTCTGGAACGAAAAAAAAACATTTATTTGAAAATATATAAACTATATAAATCGTAAATTAAATAACAAAATAATATAATTATAAAATTTCATTAATTTAAAATCAATTTTATCGTCAATATTGCTAGAGATTAATTATGTAAAGAAACAATAAAAGCTTGAAGAAAAAACAGAATTTAGTTGAAACATGGTTTGAATAAATGGTTTATATTTTTTTAAATATATAAAACTATATAAATAATAATTTAAAGGATATTATGTGACGGTTATTAAATTTCATTAATTTAAATTTAATTTTATAGTCAATATTGTTAGAGAATAATTATGTAAAGAAATAATAAAAGTTTGAAGAGAAATCAGAATTTAGTTGTGAAATAGAGTTTGAATGAACATGTTTTGGGACATAATTGAAAAATTGAAGAATTTTTTTTTTTTCGTTGTACAAATATGTAAAATTAGATAAATTAGGGAAAAAAATGTTGAAAAACTGACTTTGGATGCTCGATTTCGCTGTACGTATAGTAGGGCAGCTGCGAGAACGAGCATAATCGAACCAACGACTGCGAGTATCACACTACTGTAGCTACCAATGTCCGGCAACATTAGCAACTGCTTCAGAGAAAATGCTAAGTGTTCGGGTACCCCACTCCGTAGATTGAACCAGAAAATTGGAAAATATATCTTCGGGACGTCGTTGAAAAGCCTGAGATTTCATGTCGATAAAATTCAACAATTGTTCATCGATTTTCGAAAATATGAAAAATTGAGAAAACCACTCACTTTATTGTCGTTGACGGTTGAAGCAAAATGTTCACCTGCAAACGAGCCGCAACGTCGATAGGAATTCCTGTAGTCTAAAACCAAAGTAGAATAATTTCATTACTCAAATTATTTATCAATTCAAATTAAATAATTAAATAAATGTTAATGATTATATGTACAAGTACGTTAATAAATATATGTAAATGAATAAAATAAATTAATAATTATATAGTAAACAAATATGTAGCGAATGAAATACTTGACAGTACTTTAAAAAAATACTTCTCTTAATACTTATTAAAATAAATATTTGTCTAAATACTTGTCAGTATTTAGAAAAATACTTTTGGTCCATACCATTTGGAGAACAAATTTCTTAATACTTGTAAGTATTTAGATAATAAAAATATGAAATATAGGGGTATTTTTATGTTATTTTTATGAAATAAAAAAAAATATTAATGAATTTTTACCGGTTCGAGCGTCATATAAAAATCGTGTTCCTCAGCCTTGGGATTGAGTCCCGTGACTTGATTCCTGAGCATGGGATCGGCTTTGAAGAAATGCGGAAGACTAATGAACCCGGGGGCGCCATATCGACAAGATGTCACGTTAATAAGTCCCATCGGAGTGCACACTCCGTTGCAATAACAACCACTCATGTTGACCGTATCCGGATCTTCGGACGAATTTTCATTCGTCTCGGTGGTCGTCGTGCCATCCGCGGCGAAGAAATCTTCCGTTGTCGTCGTCGTCTCGAAATATTTCGCCTGCTCGTGCGGATATTTCCGCAGCGTTTGATTTCCCAGGGTTTTCTTACCGAGCTCGAATCGGTAACCCGGAATTCCTTTGTAATCTACCGTACGACGATATTCGTAAACCAGAGGTCTGGAAAGGAATTCATTAATTATTCATCCAATTAATAATTATCTTCATTAATTTTTAAGATATTTCGATATACAAGGGCGAAATGATAAAAAAAACTCGTTTGATTTTGGAGAGAATATTCTTTCACATAAAATCACGTAAATATGATTTTTTTAAAAAGAATTTTCCGAAGAATTAACGATAAAGATGATTTTTTTCGGATTTATGCAAATTGTTTTTACTGATAATTTAGTAAAATTAAAGTAACGACAGTTTCAAAGTTTTTATTCATTTTTAACAACGTCGAAATACTCATCCATGAAAAATGATTGTAAAATTAGAGTTATTAGTATTTAGGAATTTAAAAGATTGATTTTTTATTGAATAAAATTACATAGAGCGATGGAATGTAGTTTAAATGGTCACCTGCACATGTCGGCACTGAACAACGTAATTTCGTCCTTCTTCAGGAAAGGAGGGAAGAATTCGCCAGCGCTACCCTCGACGACGTTGCACGGGCTCTTGAAAAATTTCGTCGTATCCTTGTAATTCCAATTCCTCACGACACCTAAATTCTTCAAGTCGTCTTTTCCGGTAGCCATGTTTATCATCCCGTCGAAAGCTACTGAGCCGTTTCGCTGATAAGAAACGACGAACAGACACGGAAGAAAAATCTTTAGTTAGCGAAGAACGAAAGGGGTTGCGAGATAACTTTATTGGGAAGTGTTTATATTATTTCAAATTCACTGTTCACGACCTGCTTCACATTTCAGAAGCAATTCGAAAAGATTTTGCCAATGTATGAACGCAATTTATCTCCGATCTATGAAATAAGTTAAAACGCTTTATGACTGACAAATTTCCAAGTGAATAACTTTTTTTTACATCCAAACTTCCCAATAATTGGACATGTCGTAATAGTTGGAAAATGTTTGCTATATTATTTTTAATATTTTAATTATTTTTTTTATCAAGAGAATCGTATCGATTATTTTTCCTATACGAAGAGGTGTATTTTTGATAACGTTAATTTATTGTGGCAAACTCGCTCAATTCTAGAGCCAGGGTCGATTTTCTGTCCAACTATTGGGACATTCTACATATTTGAACTTTCAAGTATTTATTTACTAGAAATATTATTCAAAATTTACACATAAAATGAGTTTTGAATTGCTAAAATATCAGACAATAGTTTAGATGTGAATTAGAAGCAGATTTCAATATTTTTTAAATGAAGATAAAGTGAGAAAATCCTCAGCTGTTCAACTATTGGGACGTTTACCTTAGCACGTCTTCACTTTGTATGTTAATAAGATACTTTTATTAAAAAATTTACTTCGATTTGAACGTAAACCCAAATTTTTATTTGTATGGCATAAACTTTGATAGTTTTAGTGAGCTGTCATGTGAGATAAATTTGGTCACAATTGAAACAAAATATAAATATTTGTGAGTCAATGAAAATTTCAAAAGTTGGATAGCATTCAAAGCCTGTCAATTTTAAATTATAATTAAGGTATTTACCATGTAAAACCATCCGAAACGGTCGTACGGCGGAATTTCTTCACCGTCTGGAGCAAGCTGTCCCATATCGATAACAGAATCGGAATAACCGGTGAAAAGTAATTCGTCAATGGTCTTGATTACGTAGATCGAAGCTGCCGTAGATTGTAGCACGTAAGATAAAGAATTTTGATAGAAGAATGACCAGTTTCGAATTTTGTGGGCCGCCGACTGTGAAATCATTTTTATTTAATTCGTTATTTATTTAGAAAATTTGTTATTTTATTTCTTAATATAATAGTATGATAGTAATAATCAAAATTTTTTAAATTTATTTTCTTTCGCCGGCAAAATACGGCGCTTCCGGAATGCAGAGATGAATGGACGACACGATTTAATTCTTCATTATCCAATTGATAAACACGTGACCCGGTAGAAACGAGCAGCATAACCGAGCTGCCGACTATTTCTCGTCCGATTATCAAGTCTCGCATCCTTTGCTCCCATTCGGATGAACGAGCTCATTTTTTTTCTTGCAAAATATTTTCGCTCGCCAAACGTTACTAAATTGTAATATTTAACTTTTTTATGAGCCATTCATCGTATTTAAATGAATTTCTTTTAATGTTTTAAAAATTAAATTTCGAATGTGAAAAAAAATGAAATTCAAAAGAAAAAAGTGAGATCATTTTTCAAAATTAACTGATATTTCAAATCGTATGAATTAAGTAACTTATTTTTTTAATTTTGAGGAAAAATAATGCAAAATATGTAAATTCGTTCTCACCACAGCCACGACGTTCAAGTGTATGATTTTGTCCTGTAAGCTGCCTTTCGACTTTTCTGGATTGAAGAACCAGACTCTCCTTTGCAAGTAACTGACGGTGTTATTTTCCGGATGAAACGTGATGTTGACTTTTTGTCTCTTTTCACTGAAAATAATAATAATAAAATAAAATAAAAGTAAAAATAAAAAGATTGTGGTAAAAAATGGTGAATCATTTTAAAAAAATGAATGCTCGAAATTCGTTAAGTTTGACAAAGGAATTATTGTTCTCGATCGGACGAAAAAACGATGATGAAAAGTCAAACGTTCGCGTAATCAAATTTAAAAAAGCGAATCTCTGTTCCAGTTTGCACGGGGCCCTTGTTCCTCGCCTCGCTTTGTCCTCCTTCGCGTCATTTTTCCAATTCGATCTTATGGCCTACATTGAAAGATTATGATTGACGTAACGACCGAGTCGCATGAAAGGTGTTCAATTCCGTTTCTCTTTTCGTCATTCAAGAGCAATCGCAGCTAGCTGACTAATTACGAGTCGTACTTGGAAAGCATGAAAGTGAGACAGCTCGTTTCTTTTTCATGAAAAAAAAGAAGACGGTGGGAAAACGGAGAACACTGTCTGAAAGGTTTGACAAAAAAAAAGAAAAGTCAGTAAGGATCCACGAGAACGAGAAAAAAAGAGAGAGAGTGATTAATTAGTAAATGAGTTAATAAGAAAAAGCCCTTGGAGTACTTATCCGGCCCACGCGTTCGTGCAGAAAAAATAACGAGATGGAGAAGTCTAACGAAATCGTCTAATTGACGTATTAAGAAGTCAATATTACGGGGTTAACTATAGCTTCCCTATCTTCATTAAATTTATCATGTAAAATCTGCTCGGTGACCTTATCCACAAATTGCCTAGACCATCGTTTTATCGGCATAATTGATCATCCACGAGGAATTTAAATAGACGAAGATTCGTTCGATCAATAAATTATTTGAGTCATTAGAAATTTGCATCAATTATCGCTGCGTGGATCCATTTTTCGAGCTGAAAAAAGGAGAATGATAAAATCGAGTAATTAACGAAATAAAACTTTTCGATGAGTCTTTGGTAATGTTGAAAATTACATTGTAATCATAATTCAAATCTACGGCTCTTTTTTCGCTCTTGTTTCAATCGAAGCACGTACGCTTGGCCACAAGCGTGTTTTCTCCGAGGTATCAGGCATCTAATTTCAATGGTGAAGGTTATCAATGAGAGATATACAATATCAGGTAAAATAACACCTGATGAGTATTGTCGCGTTTCAATTGCTACTAAATCTTTATTCACGATTTTCGTTTATTTTAAGCTCGAATTTTTGTTCTCTCACTTTGAATTTATTCATCTGTTCAATGTCATCAGTTCTTTCTGGAAAGAACTGAAATCAAGATAAATATGTTTTATTATCATACATATATGCAAATATTGCCCTCTTTGTATAAAAAATATTATCTGTTATTTTATATATTTTTTTTCGAGTATTCTTTTTGCTTGGTTTCTTTTTTTAATCCCTAGGCGTATTGCTTTTATCTACTCACACAAAAGTGTATGGTCTAATGAGTATTATCGCGTTTGAATTCTTACTATATCTTTATTAACGATTTTCGTTTATTTTAAGCTCATATTTTTCTCTTCTCACTTTGAACTTGTTCATTTGTTCAAAGTCATAAGTTCTTTCTTCAAAAAACTAAAATCAAGGTAAATACATTATGTTACCATACGTGTATGAAAATATTGCCCTCCTTCAATTAAAAAAAATCTGTTATTTTAAATATTTTTTCCAGTATTATTTTTTATTTGTTTTTTTTTTAATATTCTTAGGGGTATTACATTTATTTACTCACACAAAAGTGTATGGTCCAACTTGCACGAGATTCGGCTTTTTTCCTTTAATTTTCAATTCATGGGGATTCGTCCAGTTGAAGAAATAAAATTCTAGGTCGATCGGAATCTCCGTCGTGTCTTTCCAAATCTCGAAACTTTTGGAAGTTGCCGAGAGGGGAAGTTCCTGAAAAAAAATTCATAAATATTTTTAATTATTATTTTTTTCGAGAAAAAAAATTTTCTGGACGCGTAATAAAAAAGTATAATCAAGTCGATATACGTAAATATAAAAATAAGGTAAAATATATAAAATATAAAATATAGTATAAAATTTATAAGTAAAATTTATTGTAAAATTTATAAGTATAAAAAATAAATAAAATACGAGTATAAAAAAAATGTTTACCGCTTTGAGGATAGCTCGATATATTTGTGGCCATAGTAAACTCAAAGCCGTGCCAACGAATACCAAAACGAAACCCACGACCGCGAGGACGATGGACTTGGACGTCCAGGGTTTCATGTTGGCAAGTTCTTGTTTTCTACGTTCACAGAGGCTGGTCCGTTCAGCATGGACCTCCGAAAAATCTCAGTAGTCACATTTACGAGAATAGACACGACGAAAGAGTCGCTCAGTCTCTGACTCTCTCGGTCCAGAAATACAAGTCTCTTCTCCTCGAAACACTCGTCTCTGAAAGATAAAATGTCTAATCTTATCACGTTGCATTTCCTCCCAGAAAACTTGTTGCTCCGTGATTCAAAGCCCAGATTTTTTTACACGAATTTTGACCCACTCCTGAACATATAGAAGTTCAAATACTTTCGAAAAATCAGTAGAAAGATTATATTCTCTTAAAAACAACTTTGAGGAAAATCGGCGAGTTCTTTTTATACACATAAATCGTATCGGCATTTCAACGAAGGTCACGATAATATTTAATGCCGTATCTCGGAAATAATTATCAATCAATGATCTAATCTTACTTTTTATCCGTATGGATTTGTTTTGAAGTTTGACTAAGAATCCAGCTATTGTTTCAAGAAATGTAAAAAGTAAAAAATATCGTTATCGAATTAACGCCAACAATGCGTAAAAATAAATGTAGCTTTGGATTAAAAATTGACTTTATTTTTTACAGAAGAATTTTCGTATATGAATTTGAGACGCAGATACCTAAAGGACAGGAAACATAATTTTCGTTTTAGTGAGACAGATTTTTGTGTGCGCGTGTAAAGTAAAAAAAAAACTTTCGAACTGATCGAATCGTGCAAGTCAGACCCAGCTCCCGGCAACTGTCGCCTGACCCTCGGAGGTACGAAAGGTACATCTACATTGTGTTTAGAAAAATTTTTCTACCTGCAGTGAGAGCTCGGCAGCGCAGCAGAGCTCAAAACTGTATTACGCGTACGATCCTCCACAAAAACAAAAATATTTTAGAATAGCTTTTTTACTTTTATTTAAATAAGAAATAAATAAATTTAAATAAAATTTAAATAACAATAAAAAATAAATAAATTTAAATAACAATAAAAAATAAATAAATTTAAATAACAATAAAAAATAAATAAATTTAAATAAAATTTAAATAACAATAAAAAATAAGCAAACAGCGTTTGTAAAGATTTTGAAAAAAGTATCTTATTTTGCTCGTAAATTTTTTTTACGTTTATTTAAATGGTCGTATTGTATAAGAGTGACTTTTTTGAATAATAGTTGTATTTCTCCTCGAAGTTGAATAATACGAATCACTCATAACTAATCCTTTTACTCAGAAGGAAATGTGACGACCTTCGTGAAAAATATTTCATCATAAAAGATATTGATTGTAACGAGATTATTTCAAATGTTTCCACCAAGCTTTTATTGTTAAGCTCGAGCTTGCTTACAGAGCGATTGTTAAGTTACGTAACCTCATTTTCCTCGACACTACGTAGTACTTTCTCAATTCTAATTCATAAAATCTAACTACGTACAAATCGAACTGTTGACGAAATATCACGAACTTAAATTGCCATTCCATTTTACATTCCTTTAATGAATAAATAAATAAATTTTGTTAAAAATAATCACAATGATATTTCAAATTTTTTTTCATATTTTAGAAAAGTTCGAAATTAATAATAAGAATAATAATTAACAGAAAGGCCAGTCGTTTAGATTATCTAATGATCTAACGACTATCTAATCTAATCTGTGTACAAAATTATGTACGAATCAAACATTCTTTACGAAATATTCTGACCATTGTTATTTTTACATTCCTTTAATGATTAAGTAAAAAAATCTTTCTAAAAATAATCACAATAATATTATTAGATTCTTTTAATATTTTAGAAACTTTCGAAGTTAATAATAAGAAATAATAATTAATAATAAAAACGACACTCGTTTTGATTGTAATTTTAAAAGTCATTTGTTTAAGAGCACGCATTTGTTTAGTGTATGGAAATTGGTAGAACAAAAAAGGCTTGAAAATTGAGACACACGAAAGGATTTTTCGATCGCGGAAGGGACGTAGTGAATGATAATTAGGCGTATACATGAGTCATAATTTGTGATTGTGATTGAATGCGGATAGCCGATCGGCTACACGTGCGGCGTTGACCGCGTCGTAACTGAAATTATCCCGCGACGTATACGCTCAGTGACGGCGCACGCGTCAAAACGTCCTTGCGACGTCGCATTGAATCTAATCACGCCGTACGTGAATCCCTGGTGAATCGGATCTCCGCGATTCCACGAGAAATAACATGCCCGATCGTCGATTTTTTCGTCTTCTTCACGAAAACGTCAACTGGACCGCTTTTGTTGAAAATTCGCGAAGCTTTTACCGCCGCGAATAATTTATCAGCGAGTCTATTTTCGTGGATCGTGGGAAAAAGTTTCGCTGATTAGCAATCACGCGCGCGTTAATTTTATCTCGTTGTGATTTTTTTCGATTTTTTTTTTAATGATTCATTATTTATATTTATTATTTATTTTCGTACGGACAGGTTGAAACGTTGAGAAGATCAAATTTGCACATGTAGACGAAAAGATAGTACGAAGAACACGTGAGATTCAGATAGAACATTTAGCATTGAATTCGCGACGCGTTTTGAATGGTCTAAGCGAATAGCTTCAATTATCTTATCTCTGCTCGCGCACACTTGCCTCGTTGTTCGCTCGGAGAGCGACAGCGTGTGCCAAAAAGTTGCTCACGATAATTTTATACGAATCGTCCAAGTGTTCGAGACAGAAGATAACAATCGTGGGCATGAGTGATGATTGACAGAACGAGAGTGAACGTCCAAGGCAATTTTATTGAAAATTGATCACGCTCGTTTCAGCCAATTACGAATATTACCTGAATTTTGTGATTCAGATTCACATCTTACATCCAAAGAGAACTTATTTATGATTTATTTCGTTGAAGACGGCAAACAAAATTCCTAACATATCTTACATTTTTTAAATATTTGAAACAAACAGTTGTAAAAATGAAACCGTTGCAGTAATAACAAAACTATTTGTATTTTTAAAGTTTGTTAGACGTCTTTTAAAAAATAATACAATTTTTGAAGAAACTCATTTTTTTAACTATATGCAATTCACATTCGTAAAATTCTTTTAATTTAAATTACAATTTTATAATTACGATAAATAATCTACTAAGGTAAAACAAAAAATTGATATTTTGAAAATTTTCTGTAATACAAAACCATACAAATTTCTCAATTATAATTTAATTTTTAAATATTTATCATAAGTTAGACAAATTCTGAAGGAAAAGGCCAGATTGGCTAGTTTTATGTCTGAATGTGCATTAAAAAATAAATAAAAGTTTTATCGATAAAATTATTTTCTATAAAAATAAAGAATAAAAATATTGAATGGACTGATAAAGAGGGCCAGACATGCTCGTTCTAAATTCATGACGACTCAGCTCTGTGAAAAATGACAAATGCATGAGCATTCAGAACTCTCGAGAGTCTTTGATGATGAGCAGTCCGAGCTGATGGTCTATTTGGTCGAAAGTCCGGACTTCGTGACTGATAAGACGACGATAAGAGGCTCGATGGCAAAAAACGTTTTCCCTCTTCTTTATTAAGATATATATATGAACGAACGAGAGCAGAAAATTTATGTCAATCATGTCGGATCATAGTTCAAAAATGTTCTTGCATACATTATTTTTAATTAGATAAAAATTCTTCAGAACCAGGGAAAATTGTGTTTTTTTTTAAATATTTATCAGAGGCGATAGGTCGACAAAATCATCAGATGCCCTCTTATACATTTTTTATGTTTGTGGGTAAAAAAAATGTTTTAAAATACTGTTTGCAACCAAGGTAATAAACTATTTTAAGAAATACTAGCTGGAAACACATATTGATCGGACTAAATTCGTTTAAATAATTGGCTTCAAAATTCGATCCATGCTCTTGGCGAGTGAAAAGAAAGATTTATTAATAGCGCTCTGTTAGTCAGCGGTTAAAGACACGTAATAAAAATAATGTCCATTTGTACGATTGACTTATCAATTGAGCAGCAACAAAAGTGCGATTATCGTAATTATGAGAAGCGATTTTTCACTCTAGATTCATTGCCATATTGTTTATCGGTCAAATTTTTCAATCTTACAAACGAGCGAAGGAAATATTAAACGAACGTATTTCAATGGTTCGCCAAGAAAAAAAATAAATTATTTCGACTTTTTTCTTCTCATTGACGGGATGACTCTCAATGAACAACAATTAATAAATTTTTCAGCCACTGCTCGACGCGATTTCTCGCGTGTTTCGAAACGAGCAGAATTTTTTAATCCATACTCCGATTTGTGCTGACCTTTTTTTAAGATCGCGTGTCAGGACAGAATTCTGTCACGATTCATTTTTCAATTGCATTCAGAATTGGAAGAATTAACTCAGTTCAAACAAAAGTAATCACGCAAGCAAATTTTCAAAACGGTTTTTTTTCAGCAAAAAATTTACTTTCGTTTTCATCATTATTCTTTTCAATACAATTTCTTTTTGATTCATGCAAAAAAGTGACGTTCCATTGAAAATTATGATTCTGAAAAAAATGTGAATGTGTTTGCACGTGTGCCTCTGCTGGCTTTGCATAATTCAATATATTAGCATCGCCTCGAGTCATTTTATCTTTCCACAGACGATTAAAAGTTACCAATTTTTTGCTGTGCGGCGTTAAATACCGTGTTCACCATTTACCGATTAATTAAAAGAAGTAACATTGTTACTAAATAAAACATTGAAGAGTTTTTAAATTAAAAGCAGTAACATTGTTGCTAAACAAAACTTTAAAGAGTTTTTTGACTCTTGAAAATAAGAATCAATTTTTCCAAATTATATACTTTTTTCATTAAAATATTTATTAGATATTTTCCGTTTCCATAAAATAATTTCTTCGAATAAAAAAATGTTTTTAGTTAATAAAAGAATCGTTTAAATATATTTGTAAGTTGAAAATGAAAATTGTCTCGCGTTTTTGTCGACTTTTTTAATCTTTATAGAATATTTATTCAATTATTTTTCCTCGTAGAATAATTTTTAGGAGTAAACATTATTTTTAGGAGTATAAATTATTCTGTTCAACGAAAACATTGTTGAAATAAATTTATAAGCGAGATCTGAGAAAGAAACATTGGGTAATTCCTATATATTCGATGTAAAAAATGTTTTGTGATCGAGCCGAATTCCACTCGATAAATTTATTTTGTATACAGCAACTGGTTTTGGAACTAGTCGGTATTTTAATACCCTAATTTTATTTAGTATTTCGTAACTTTTTAATATGTTTTCTTGGCGCCGATAGTCTGAGAAGTTTTTATTTCGACAACGCTGGTGCGTCGCGTTCGACCGTTGACGTCTCTTTTCTTCTCTCAGGGCTCATCGAATCTCTCGACTTGGACCGGAGAATTCCCCCAGCGCGGCAGGCACTTGGAAAGAATTTATGGGCAAGGTTCTACGTTTCAAACGACGCTTCTAAGCAGCCGTTCACCCAGCAAAATAGACTACCAAAAAAAAATACATTTGTAGCTTGAAGAACACGGAAAAAAGTCGCTGAGATCATTTTTATTTCAACGTTACGAGGACGAGTTAAATTTTCATCTCCAAAAGCCTTCATTATTCGCTCCAATTAAAAACAATGATTCTCTTACTTATCCACGCCTCCTTTCTCCCAATTTCCCCGAGAAATAAAATTCAGCAGGCTCTCATCGTCATGTGCAACACGCAACGAGAAATTTTGCGCACACGTGGTATCGAGAATCCGCACGTCACGAACAAGTTTGAAAAAAAGAGTGGAAGAGGTTCAATTTGCTCGATCGGATGAAAAAACTGGTCGTTCGGCGAGCATCGGCGCGTCGATTATTGAAAAATGCGCTCGCGGGTAAACAAAGGGAACGCGGGGGAAGGAAAGCGCGCGGGACGACGCGATGAAGCAGCGACTTTTTAATTCCGATTTGAATTTACGTTCGCTGCGTTATGGAGCAGGCCAGCTGGAGTAGCTCACACGTGTTCGGCGAGTCGCGTCACTGCTCGTCGGTGAGCATCATCGCGATCCTGAGACCGAAGCGAGACTGAGCGGACTCGCGTCGCGAGCGACGCTCGTCGAGCCCGAGGCCGGAGTGTGCGAACGTACGCACGAGAGAGCGAGCGAGACACCGAGTTTAAAAAGGGGAAAAAGAGAGATAAAGAGAGATAAAGAGAGACAGGGAACGGACCGTTGGACAAAGAAAACTAGATATTTACCTTCGGCGAGTGCGAGAAGGAGAAAGGGGGAAGAAAAATAGAGGGAGGGGGGAATGAAAGAGAGAAAGAAATAGGTCGAGCCAATGAGCGAGAGAGAGAGAGAGAGATAGGAACATAGATAAAAATGCATGTACGAGAGGAATAATTGTGACGATAAGAAGAGAGCGACAGACAGCGAAATAGAGTAAATAGAGAAAAAAAATGAGATTAACGTGACAGTGAAAATGTGGAGAAGAAGAAAGAGACAGAAAGTTCGTGTGTGGAAATAAATAGACGGCGAGAGGCAGATGTACGTGGAAGGGGATAGAAAAAGAAAGAGAATGCTCCTCGTAAGCCACACAAGTGCCCCCTCTCTCGTCGTCCCTGCCACATTTTGCTACTCCCAATTTCGTACCATCAATGAAATCGTCAGCCTCGCTCTCCCAGCGCTCTGTTCCCCCTGACTACTTTTTCGACCGGGAGTATCTCGTCGGAATCGCCTTCCTCCTGTTGGGATAGTTTCAAGTACAGTTGAGCCTCGTTACCATCATCATCGCTAGTCAACGTTTTCATTCATTCGTTTTTTTTTGGTATCGACGTATTTTTGTTTATTTTTAGGCGTCGAATTAGAAATTTTATTCTATTTTTACCTGTTACTTATTCCCTTTATGAATATTTTTTTATTATTATGGGCATTTAAACGTTTTTGGTAACATCTTATATTTTCATGTGTCGAATTAAAAGTTTTACTCAATTTTTATCTGTTACTTTTTCCTTCTATATTTTTAAAATAAATATTGGGCATTTATTAAAATAAATATTGGGTATTTTTGGTAATATCTTATATTTTTATGTGTTAAAATTAGAAATTTTAATCAATTTTTACCTATTACTTTTTCGCTCTATTTTTTTTTATAAATATTAGACATAAAAACATTTTTGGTAGCATCTGATATTTTTATGTGTCGAATTAGAAATTTTACTCAATTTTTACCTGTTACTTTTCCCTCTACATTTTTTAAATAAATATTAGGCATTTAAATATTTTTGGTAACAAAATTATTTTTTTGTCTCGAATTAGAAATTTTACTCAATTTTACCTGTTACTTTTTCCCTCAATATATTAAAAAAAATATATATATCGGGCATTTCGCTATTTTTGGTAACATTTTACAATTTTATAAATACTTTATAATCATTATTAATTTTGTGTTTTATTTTTTACTGGAATCGTATATATAGGAATGAATGAAACTGACGTTCTTGAATTCAAGGCGAAGTTTGAGATTGGTCAAACATTTCGCGAAGGAGAAATTTCAAGTTTATTGTTTATTCGAGGCTTGTTGTTTTTTTTTAGTCTCACAATACGGATGCTTGGTCTTAATCGTAACGAGGAATAAGTGTATGTAATTGAAGTCGCGCAATGAAAGCGGGCTCATATCGTCGATGAGAAAAAAACGTTCCGTGGAATTGAGCGAGATTCGCTCGTCGAGACGTCTTCCCTTTGTACTTCGAAGTCGCTCGGCGCTTTAATTGACACTCTTTTGTAGGTCTCGGGAGCATTCCGAGGACGCGACGATAACTCGGCCATCCACGTGGCCGTTTTAATTTATCACGCCCATGAACCCTGCCGGGTCAAAGACCGTGGAAATTAAGAGTCGACGCGCCCGGGCGAATTACTTTCTTCTCGCATTTTGCATTGTTTTTTTATTTATAAAGAAATAACTTGATCCTGAAATCGAATTAAATTACAAAAGCGACATCTTGCGTTCGAGAAGATGAGGCGTTCAGTCAGTTTTTTGGACTGACGATAAAATAGATTCTGACAAATACACGTTTAAAATTTATTAATTTTTAATATAAATATGGTGTTTCAATTTAATAATTTTATTAGTAAGAGTAATTTTATTACTCTTTTTGCTATTTCGATTTTTCCGTTGTTTTGGAAATCTTGTATGAAATATTTGACACTTCATACATATAATTTTTCATCGACAGATGAAATATAATATCAATTTAAAATAAATTCTATACATAAGAATTCTATAAAAAAATTCTACGAAAAAAGTGTAAATTAAATTGAAATTCTGCCAGAAAAATGGCTTAAAATTGAGAGGATTTCTTCAATTTATGCTCAGACAAGTGATCAGTATTTTTTTTTCACCGTAAGGCTATATTTGCCTTTGAGGATTACTCGATACTTAGGAAACCCTGCAAGCGTCACGCACTTGCTCCAGTCGTAAGGGAATTACGATATTTCATCATGCATGATCTTTTACATCTGAATGATGAAAGAATTTTTCCCTCAACAAACAATAGAAAAGTAATTCTTAAAAAAAAAATTGATATTGAAAAATGGAAAATTGAATGTGCGACCAAAATTGTTTAATCGATACATTTTATTTACATTGTAAACAAAAAATGAATTTATATCGTGTGATCGAACAAACTGAACAACTACGAAATCTAGTAACAATACAACACGATCAAGACTCTCGAACGATCGGTAAAATAATTTAAAAATTACTTAAGGTACAAATTACGTATTTATTTAACTAGAAAATTTTGATCTTGTTTATCTTAAAGTGAGTACGTAAAGCTGACGAGGAGCGTCGTGTGTATCTGACTTTCGACGTATGAAAAAAACGATGGAAGTTCGTTTATCGAGAGTTAAATCAAATACTAAGCTCTCATTTGAAAATCTAAGATGATTCTCCACATAGAATACTAAATCTAATTAGTAGATAAGTGTAATTAAAAATTAATGATTTTATCGATCAACTTTCATATTTATTTAGTTTTCAGGCAGCTGTGAAGAAAAATGCACTGCTAGAATCGACCATTCATTTTCCCGACTCGTCTAAAGTACGATCTCGTCAATGGAGAATGAAAACTATCGAGTGCTTATCAAAAAATATTGTATTCTTACTGACGAGAAAAAAAAACGTCAACGAATTTCTCTACAGCTATTTTTCCCCTGGTTGCTGCTGACAAAATCGTTTCCTGGCCCACCAAACCGCGGCGAGAGATGCCGCGAGGAATCCAATTCCGGCCACTATTCCCATCGAAATCGCCCGATGCCTCCTGTACGCCGGCACGTCCAACGTGAAACGATTTCCGGTCGACATTTCCATTCCCTCGTGCTCGCTGTTCGCTGTCACTTCAAAAGTATAACTGTTGTCCTCTTCCAAATATTTGACTAAAATGATAATAAAACGTCGTTTTTATTTTAAAATACATCAAAATTTTATGATAATTCGATAAATATTTATTAAGATGGATAAAAATGAATTTTTTACTTAGATAAAATGGAACGACGGTCGTTGCTCTTCCATATAATTGATCCGTTGAACCTCGGTACCATTTGACCGTGTAATATCTGACTAATTCTTTGCCATACAACGGGGGATCCCAAGTCACGAGATAACCTTCGGCCGTTGGTTGAACTTTTCCGTTTCGTGGTGGTCCCATATTTTCTGATTCTTTGAAGTGACGTTTTTCATTATTTACTTTTTAAATTTATTTATTTTTTCACATTTATTTTTTTTTTCACAAAAATGTCTAATAATCTGTTAGTTACGTTCATTTATAAAGATCCTCACCCTTAATACTTCGGAATTCTGATGCAGAATTTCGGTCCATCATGCCTGAAACAAAAATTGCACAAATTTTATGTAAATTTAATAAAAAATATCAGCAATTATTCATTTTTTAGTCGATTTGTTCGAGAAGGGTAAATTACCTTCGTTCGGAAGTGTCAATACGCGTATAGATTTGCTAAACATTCCGTCACCGTGTTTGTCTTGGCTCAGAACCATGAATTCGTATTCATGTCCAGGTTTCAGATTCAAGACCGTGGCCTCGGTTATTTTTTTCGCCGGAATCTTCATCGTCTTCCATTCAGCGGTGTCGGTTGGTCTGTACCTAGCAAAATTAATTCAATTACTCACTTTCCAAACCTATAAAAAATATATTGTAGCTAATTTTTTTGTTCATAGTTAAATTCAAGTATTTTACAAAAAAAAATTTAAAACTTGGCGTTTTCAATACTCTTTTAGTCAAATTTTTCTCAATATTGAAGGTTCTTTTTGTAGTAAGAATATTTTTATGATTTTAGGAGGAATAATTTTGACGAATAATTAATGGGAAAATAAATAATGAATATGGATCGATTCTTACCAGACAGCGTACTCCATTTTCGGTCTGAATTTTTTAAATAATTTTAGGAGGAATAATTTTGACGAATTACACTGGCTTACAAAAAAAAGTTGTCTGTACTTTTCACCAGACCTCTATATCTTTATCTATTTTAGCGCGCTGATTTCGAATCTGGGGTCCGTTCTGTCCGTACACCGTCAAAATTGCGAAAAAGAGTAAAAATGGTAAAAAACTGCAATTTTCACGATAAAAAAATTTTTATCGAACTAGGACAAGCCTAATTTTTATGTATTTTGATCCCCTAAATCCGAATCTTAAGCCTATTTGGCCCATACCCCTTTTAAAATCCAAGTAAATGGCAAAAAACCCTAAAAATGCTAAAAATACACCCTTTAAAATATAAGTAAATTGCAAAAACCCTTAAAAAAATCTCTAAAAATTGCAAAAGATTGCAGTTACTGTGTTAAAGAAAAATTTCTGAATTTTACAGATTTTTTGGGGGTTTTTGCAATATACTTATATTTTAAAGGGTGTACGGATCAAATAGGCTCGGGATTCGGATTAAGCGGATCAAAATACATCTAAATCATACTTGATATAATTTCAGAACATTTTTTTTAACATAATAATAACAATTTTTAATAATTTTTAGTTTTTCGCAATGTACTCGAAATTTTGACGATGTACGGACAAAACGGACCCCAAATTCGCACCAAACACACCAAAATACACGAAGATAGGGGGGTCTGGTCAGAAGTACAGACCACTTTTTTTTGTGTGCCAGTGTAATTAATGGGAAAATAAATAAAATGAATAAGAACCGATTCTTACCAGACAGCGTACTCCATTTTCGGCCTGACATATCCAGGAACCCACGTGAGCGTCACAGCGGTTTTGCTGCTATTTGCGCTGAGATTGTACGGCGCCCGGGGTGGGACGTTCAGGACCATGAGTTCGGCGTCCGCGACCACCGTCGCGGCTTCATTGCTCGCAGCGCACTGGTACAAGCCTCGATCCTGTTCCTGGATCCTCTCGATCGTCAAATTTCCTCCGCGTAGAATCGTCCGTTCCTGTGCGAGTGGAGAACCATCCTGAGACGAAAAAAAAAATAAAAAATGAAATAAAAATTACGGACAAGAATCAAGTCAAGAATTCTGTCGAAGAATATCAAATCTGGATAAGAATAAAAAATTATTTCTCAAAAGAATGAAAAACTTAATGAAATGCTGATTGACGTAGAAGAATTGAAAAATTGAGTGACATTTCGAATAATAAATTACGAATTTGAAGACAATAAAATAATGGAAACAGATTAAGAATTTCTGAAAAAAATGAAGAGTTGTGTAAACACGGTTTACTTTGAACCAAACGATTGCTGGCCTCTGCGATTGATCGCCGTCTCTCGCATCGCATGGAATTTCTAGGGTCTCGCCAAGTTTCCTCATGTATAGCCGTTGAGGAGTCACAGTAAAAATTGGAGGTCGTTGAACTACCTGGAAGAGACAATAAATCAAAATCTTCAATAAACAAATTTGAAATATTTTTAGGATGAAATTTTCATAATATACATATACACCATGAATGAAAAATCAATCAAATTGAAATATTTTGTCTCTTTTATAAGAAAAATCTAGATCCCTGACATTCGAGGCGTGACAGTTATCTAAAAGTGTTGGATCGGAGCATGTAGGTCATCAATCTGAAGAAAAGAAAAATGAGGATGGGCTCTGCGTGGGTAAAAATTTACATAGGTCGGAGAAATGAATGGTAATGCGTTTGAACGAATATCCCTTTGAATATAAGGAAGTGATTAACATAAACATCTGTATCGAGACACGAACATGAGAATTTCCATTTCCACTAAAGATCCAACACGTCTATTGACATCTAAAATAAATATAAAATGTTTAAAATTTAAAAAAATCTTATTGAAACATTTTGCCCATTTTTTCAATCTACATATATATATATATATTTCAGATAGAGTTGAACACTGACATGAGAATTTCTTTTTTTAAACCAATTACGCAGATCAAAACCGATAAAATGTTTAAAATTTAAATATATTTAAAATGTAAAAAAAACAACATGATAAACTGAAATTTTTTACATTTTTTATCCCCATTTTCTTTCATTTAAAATAAATGTAGACACGTGAGATTTAAAAATGAACGGAAAGTGTCCGATGCATGCAGCAGGTCGTTAATTTAGAGAAAATAAAAATGCGAATGAGTTTTGTGTGGAAAGAAATCTGCATAGGTCGTAGCAACTAGTCGTAATGGGATTGGATGAATGAAATCCCTTCGGATGCGGTGGAGAGCGCATTTAGCTGTAGGCTACGTGCCTTCCGAGCTGCACGGCCCGTCGTCTATCTATAGGAGCGCAATTGGCGAAGAAAGAGTCGTAATGCCCGTCAACTGGTCAAACGGCTCAATGAATACGTTGGCCTCTGTCTCCGGGCCTCCTCGATAAAAGAAGCCTCGACAATTTGCGGCTCATTCGCTTACGTAATTTTTCATGAAAAACGCGATCATTTGTCAAGTCTCGAGTCTAAGAACGTCCACGTGTATATTCTTCCGCCCAGAAACTTTTATTCCCGACTTGTCGGATTTAAGAACGTTTTTACTTGCAACTTCTTGATTTCATAGTAACGTCTGCTCAAGATTTCGTTTTCGTTTTGATTCCTAAATCTAAAACGGTCAATAATTATGAATTATGGTGAATATCCGTATAGTTGGATATCTAAGGGTTTATTCATACATTTACCTTTATTTTTTTAAATATTTAAATGAAAAAACTAGCATCAAATTCACATTTGAACAATTGTGTGAATATTTGAACGATACAAAACTTATTTTGATATATTCTAAACTCATGATTGATATATTAACATAATTCGCTACGTTTTGCGAAAATCTTTAATAAAGTTGATTTCGTCAATAAGAGAAAGGAAAGATATCGCAAATTTAAATTGACCCCTTCAAAAATTCGCAAAATTTAATAGAGCGCATTTTGCCAAGTTATATGAAATAAAACATCAATACATATCGAATGAGCCAAAAAACTGACTTTTCGATCCGTTTTAAAAATTTTTCAATATGCATTCTTGAATTTCGCCCCGAATAAGTAGCATTTTCATTATCTACAGGAAATTTCCGATCGAATAGGCTCTTAAAATCGAAAAAAAAAAATTAAAAATTTTTTTCGAATTTTTGAAGGTGTATTATACACTTTTCATTTTTTCAAAAATCTTCAAGGCGTCATAACTTTTTAAATAATTGATGTAATAATGAGATTCTTGCGCCATTCGCTTCGTTTTGCAAAAATCTTTAAGAACCACTCTTAATAAAGTAGATTTGGTCAAGAGAAAGAAAAGATATCGCTACTTGAAATTTTCATGAGTCTACCAAACCTAGTATTTTTTTAATTCGATTTTAAGAGCCTATTGTCACTTTTGTATAGGAACATTTATGATTTCTTTTCTCTCAATATACTTGAACATTTGAATATGTATAGGATGTCCCAATCCCAATATCTCTAGGGTTCAGCAAGTTTGTTTCAATAAATTAAAATTATAAAAAATAAAACTCTTTGTATATGAAAAATAATCCATCCGATTTTATTGAGAAATAAATAGTTCAAATGTTAAAAATAATATATAGCAAAAATTATCCAACTATGGGGACATGTCCATCTATTGGAAAGTTTACCTTATTGTTGTTTTTAAATGATTGATTCGATAATGAAACAATTAACTGTTTTTTGGTGTCTTACTACTGATATCGCCGGACTAGGGCCTTCCGTTCCGAGCTCGTTGTACGGAGTACAGCTGTAACTTCCGGAATGGGTTTCGTCGACCTTGCTGAAGTACAGAGAGCCGTTTCGCCGATAAAAAACGCCTGGAACGTTGTAAGGGTCGAAGAGAAATCCATCCTTCTCCCAGCGTAGGTTCGTCAGCGGTGGATTCGCTCTGAAGTGGCAGTCCAGACGGCCGGGTTTTCCGTAAGGGAGAAATACGTCTCTGGGCGCGTAAATGACCTTCGCCTTGTCTGTAAAACGTCGAAGACTCCTTCAGTTTGCCCGTAAGCTCGCTCGGGACCCGGGAGAAACGAGTCTGCGACACTCACACTGTACGTTTAGGAAGGCCGAAGCTTTTTGGCTGTCGCCCTGGAGGTCCGTCACCACGCACGTGTACTCCCCGAGGTCGCCGATCGCCGCTGGACGAATCTCCAGCGTCCCGTTGTCCGTCATCGAAGCTCTTGATCTCAAATCCTGCAGGAATCAATTCCTTCTTTTTTTTTGTTTGCTTCGGAATTCGAATGATGTTCAAAGAGGTCATTTTAGATAAAATTCACACATGTATTAACTTTTGTTATTGAAAACCTTTTTTTAGCTGAGAAAAATAATAATTTCGAAACTGGATTCGGCTGAGGAAACAGAGTTTCAAGATTTCCCCAGTGTCAAATTTCTAACATTCAAACATTCGGAAGGTTTTTGGTCTTCAGAAATTTTAAATTCGTGTTTAGTTCATGTCCCATTTTTTAAATACATTTTTTTAAAAAGTTGCTCTTTTTAATTTTATTTTCTTCTTAAAATGTATTCAAGAACGTGTGAAATCATAATTATCCTTAAAAAAAACTGCGAAATATTGTTGAATTTACAACGTAAAAAATAAAAACTCTTGGGATAAAACGAATGTTAATTATCATTGTAGAAGTATCCAGGACTATTCAGGAATGTACGTGGTCGTGAACGATCCGGTGCAATTGCGAAGTAGTCAAATTTGCATTGCGACCACGGAGGCTTATAATAATCTCACTTTATGTAACAAAAATTAAAACTTAACTATTAAATTTTAGTAACTAAAAATAAATATTTAGCTGAATAAAATGTAAATTAAAAAACTGTAAATTGATAAAAAGAAACAGAGAGTTTCTTCGATTCCTCAGCGTCAAGCTTCTAACATTGAATATAAAACATTATTTCTCCACAGGGTCTTAATAATGAGAATAATAATAAAATAATGAATTAAAACGGAAGATGTGTCAACCTCCAGTTCTGTGATCTCAATACCGTCACGAAGCCAAGTGACGATGCTCGTCGGGTTCTTGGCGACACACTCCATATCGACGTCCTCGCCCTCCATTACGGTCCTATTGACAGGCGGTATAGCCAGCAAATTTTCACCTGGAACATCGTCCGTCGGCGACGAGCCTGCATTGAACGATTTAATGAGTCTGTCCGGTTTCCGGTTAGTAAAGGCTCATCTACGATCTAGCACTTAATTAGTACCGAATAAACATCTATGCAAAATTATTCCATTAAAACCTTACAGCACGTTCTCCGTCGTTCCTCCGTTCCAGGGAAGCTTGAAATGCGTTAAAATATTGTTAACTAAATAAAAACTCCGACTGACAGATTCGATTGGAACATTGAATGAAAAATTACTTCCTGATTTATAATCAGGCGAATAAAATAATATTTTGAATAATTATTGTGAAGTATTTTTTAATAGATTGTCGACTAAAGCCGATGTATAGAAATTCATGATAAATTTATTCGTTTTGGTGACGTATCGAGACGAATAATTTTGTTGATGGAACTTTGTCCTACGTTAAAAGTTGGCATTTGTTGTTCCAACGCGTAGAGCCACTATTATTCAAAGTTAAAAAAACGAGTCTTTATATTGTCGAAAGTGAACCGGATAGGTGTGGAATTTATTGAGAATCTTCGATAAAGCGTGAAAAGCTTATCGATCGAATGAATCGAGCCATGACTCACGAATTTGTTTTTATTTTTTTTTTTAAAGTATGAAATGAACGTTTCAGGTCGCAAGCCCTGAATGAAAAAAAAATAAACGTTTCCACGAGTTGTCAGTCTCGTAAATTGAATTTTTTCGCTTGCATTGAATTAGAGCATCTGCCATTAAAGAGCCAGCGATCGAAATCCACGATAAAAATTCATCGAATACAGTCAGTCGAGTTTTCGTGAAATTTCGCATTTCGGTGCAAAATTAATGCCTCATATCCAGCAAAACAATCCACATAACCGGAATTAATTTACTGTGCACTCCTTATTGCATTCTATGCAATAAAGAATCAATGCGTGTGTATTTACAAAAGGTATTTACAGAATTATTTCATCAAATATTTACAAAATAAAATTAAAGAAGTATTTACAAATTATTATTTTTTTTTCAAATTATTTACAAGATTACTTTTGAATGATGTATATTTCTAAAAAATTTAAAAAATTTATCTTTTTTCCAGGGACTTACCTTCGATGCTCAGATAGAACCAAGTCCCATTGTTTCTGGAACTTGGTGATCTGTCGGGAAAAATGACCTTGCATTCGAACCAGCCCTGGTCGCTTTCTCTTATGTTGGTCAGATTTATGCTGCCCTGGCCGTATTCGCGACTGACCGGTCCCTCGAGCAAATGTATTCGTCCCGCATAATCTTCCGCAATTGACAGTACGCTGTTAGCTTTCTCGTAACCCGGTACTTCGTACCAGGAAAATACGGTTCGTCCCTGAAACATCGAGTTCTGTTTTAAAACACTTTACAACCAACTCAAATTTTGATTCACAAATTGAAAATAAAAACACAAAATTTGCTGTTTAAAATATAATTAAATGATAGGTTTCATATTTTTATTTAAAAAAAAATTGAAAATTAGACCATCAACGACTCGAGAGTACATGTATAGCTCTCAAGAAGGCAATTTTTGTAATTTTTCCCAGTATTTTGTAATAAAATCATTAATGACACGACGAAATTCCAATTTTTTTATTTTTTTACCACTTCTATTTGATTTAATCGATTAAATATCGTGTACAATTAAATTAATTTCGTGTATAACTCATTAAAAAATCACGACTTTAAGAATTTTACATTAAAAAACGATACGAGAAATTTCCAGAAAATATGAAGAATTGGTTAATCAATTATTATAATATTATTATAATTGGATTCAACTTAATGATCGAACTACCTCGAATTTAAGACTATTTTAATTGAAACTATATTTTAATACATACTTTAACGAAACTCTTATCTTTAAATTTGAAGAAAAAAAATATTGTTCTGGATATATGTATTGATTGGTGAAAAAGAAGGTTAAAAGTGATTTAAATAGTTGGAGAATGTTTAAGCAAGAATTTCGTGGCTTTTGGCAAAGCTCTCTGAAGGGGCTAAAGTTCAGGAAGTCCCCTTCTGTTGTTTCAGAATCTCAAGAACTAAATGTGTTTTCAGCCTTGCCTGGCGTACTCCAATTACTAATGGCGAGCGTACCGGAATCCCCGTCACCTGCTTTGCATACCGCCTCACTCCAGCGGGGAACACTCGGATTAACTTTCATCACTTGCTCGTCTCGTGCAGAGACAATCTTCTGGAAATCACTGGTTTCGCTTCCTGCGCACGTGACACGCGTGACCTCAACTTATTTTTCTTTTTTTTCTCGATAAATCGTCAGTCATCGTTATTTGGACCAAATATTGCTCAAACATATTTTATTCCTGATATTTTAAAGCAAAACGATGACCTTTGAATATGAAATACAAATGTTTTTAATTGATTGTTTGATAATTTTTATGGTATTGTGTCCAAAAAGCGAAAATGGTTTAAAATTTTTGAAAATTTTATATATTATCTAATAAGATTTCAAAGAACTCAATCATTTTATCGTTTTATCATATTCTTAGGATTTCATCAATAATTGACCTGCACATGTGTATTGAATTTTAAGAGGTTTCATCACGTAGATATTGAGATACTTATTGTTAAATAAATATCCTAATTTTCAGTACTCTCACTATTCAATGTTACAATTTTCAACCCTAAATATCTTGACTCCTAGATTTGTGAAGCCTCTTCAAAGTTTTTATAACTCCTTCATAGTACATCAAAGAAGCTTCCCTTAATTTTTAATACGAAAGATTTTCTTTTCATTATTTTTATACGTACATCGTAAGTACAGGTCACCTTGGATGACCTTGAATATTGAGTAAATTATTCTTGAAACAATTTTATAACAATTTTTCCTAATAAACTTAAACTCAAAAACTGTACGGTATGAGATAAAAATTGTTTCATTGATTATTGCATTAAAAAATTACTGAATGAAAATAATTTTTGGACTGACCTATAAAGAAATAGATTGATATTCGGGCACCCTAAAATAAACTCGAATTAACATCAGGATTTGGCGCGATTACAACGCTGACGATTCTTGTCAGTTGATGAGACGAGCGTTGGACGGAAAAATTGACAAAGCTCTCCCCTTCGGATCGCGAGGCGCATTAGCGTCCATTAAACCATAAAATATTCTAATAACGATTGTCAAATTTGGTAACCGTTCTGGCAGTCTGCGCGAGCACGACTTAAAACGTTATTTACGTCAAAGGGAACTCTACAATAAGGGCTTTCAGATATAAATGTCGTCACCGCGTCGCCCGAATTTATTGCCGGAAAATGAATTCCTGGCGTTTCCTCGGATGCGAAACGACCGACCGCCCGACACGTCCGACAATTTAAAGTCCAATAATGGTCAAGCAGTATGTGCTCGTAAACAGTGGCGTAGTACAAACGATCCAGCGTGTGCGTCGTGACAAGATGGCGCGTGGGCTGCGACCAAATTACAGAACTCGCGGAGTTTGTCCTTCGACTTACTCCAGCGAATTTCGCGTGAAATTCGTATCTTTTTGGTAAAAACAAGATAATTCATTCACTACGAAAAAATTGTTCTGAGCAAACAATAAGTATCGACTATGAGAAAACTATTAAAAAAATCAAATAATAAGCAATTCCTTAACAATTAAAATCTATTTCAAAAAATTGTAAAAATAAACTAGAAGAGGTGAAAAATTATTGAAATTGAGGAAGCGCTAAAAACACATTTATCGATAGTTTTTCTCATAATTACAATCAGGGATAGGCAGAGCTCGATACTTTTCTGAGAAATGAAAATTTTTCAATAGATAATCTTTATTGCCTCATTGATGAAATTAGCATAACCCAATGAAAAATTATCATTTCTCAGAAAAGTATCGAGCTCTGCTCATCACTGATTACAATATTGAATAATAAAAGAGACATGCGATGATAATATATGTTGTGCATGGAAATAAAATAGGAAATGTACATGTTGAGATTTGGTATTTTTTATGAATGAAAAGCTCGAGTCGGGAAAACACGGTCTGACATCGGAATAAGTAAATGGTTCGACGCGTCACGAGCGTCTAGTTTAGTCAGCCCGATGCCCCGTTCGCGCACTGGGGTTCGCGGAACATAATAAAACGGTAGTCCGGCGTGTGCTTTGTTCAAGTATGCAAATTAGGCGAGTACCGCCTGTGTTTGCAGGATTCCCTTTTCAATGCCCTCACCTCGCCCCCGCCTCCCCGTCCTTTAATGGAACTTCGTGGTGAGTTCAATTGTCCCGGATAAATGCCCAAGTTAGAGTTAAACGTCGCTCTTTTTCTTCATTACTTCACGTCAAGTAACTCTCCTCCGAGTCCTCCTCCCGACCCTCCCGATTAATGGAAATACACGCGACGGTTCGTTCAGAAATATTTTTAAATATTCTGCATCTATTTTAAGATATGTTATTTTATTTTTGTTTCTAATTTATCGAGGTATTTTTTTTCTCCATGTATAAAGTACAACCGTGACAGTTTATTAAAAAATCAGTCAGATATTTTTTAATCTTGTTAAAATCTTGATGAAGTATTATTTCGAGCAAATAAAGTTATTTTTATTTCTTTCTCCAGCATATATTCTGTTAATTTTTTTTCATCCTTTTGATACTTAATTAACTTCCAAAGTCAATATTTGAACAACATTTTTTTAAAAATACTGTACAGAATAATTTCATTTACGTAATCACATTAAATTAACAAAATTGTTTCTTTTGACTTTATTGTCGATCATTTTTAAAAGCTTAATGATAAAAAGCGAATAACGTAAGAATCATTTTGATATCACGATTATTTCAAAAGAGTTACAGCTCTTTAAAAATTTTCAAAAAAAAAACGCAAAGTACTGTTCACAATTTTTTGGAATTTTTTTTGTTCGATTGTTTATTGACAATTTTTTCAACTATATTTTTTATATTCTATGAAAAATTTTACATCTAAATCAATAAGATAGGGCATTAAAAAATGTCGAAAAAGTTAACTTACGTCACGATTCCAGTGAAGAATGTAAGGTATCGGTATTTCGTGTGGAAAGTCCAGATGACAGTTAAAGACGACGTACTCGCCAACAGCTGCGGTAAAATTGCTCGGGGGCTTATCTTCGTCCATCATCAGGCAGCTTCCGAGAGCTGCGATTCGAAAAAATGCATTTTTTAATCTCCTTATGAAATCTTATTCGGTATATTTAAAAAAATTGAATAATTGACTTAAAAATGTGAAATAATAGACTGAAAAATATAAACAAATCTCGAAATACATTATTTTTCTTCTTCTCATTAATTTAATTCTACTTCAAAACATAACGCAAGAAAATGAACCAGGTCAAGTTCAGTAATTTGAAGTTCAATAGTTTGATATTTGGAGAGATTATCGCATGAACTTTTCACTAAAAATCAATTTTCTGGTTTTACTTTTGCACAAAATCAATTTGATCGTTATCAGTACAATTTCATATTCGCATTGAATAATTTCGAAAGGCAAAAGAGAATATTGAAAATAAAAAAAAAGAACAAATGAAATTGGTTAAAAATGTGGGTTTACGAATAAATTTGAAATTGATGGGAAAAGAAAAAAAGAGTATCTTTGTGTTTGAACGAACCTGCGAAAGAGAGGAGAACGAGGGAGATCCGGAGGAGCCTGTCTTCCGCGTGAGTAGCCATCGTGATAGTTTTCGTGGCGAAGAAGCTCTGTTTATCGAGGAGGCGAGCGAGTCGCGGCTGGTCACCTGGTGAAGAAGCGTCGAGGAGTCCACGCCTCGCAAGTCACGAGGAATAACGAGTTACACCCGAGCACATCTCTCATCACCGTCACTGCACACAAACATGTCGTCGCCGACACCTGGCCTCGATTTTGATAATTACCCACTCCTCGTCCTAATAATCTCGCCTCAGAAAGATTTCTTCATTTTATACACGCGTTTTTCACCACTCGGAACGATCGGTCACTCTTACCATACCGGAAGTTACTCCTGGGAGAAAAGCTCCTTCACTCTGCTCGATAAAATATCCGGGAATATTTCAACCCCTATACGACTTTTATTCCAAAAACTTTCCTCGATTTTTCTTATAATTCCTTACTTTCCGGAATTTCTTTTTCCTTCATCAACCGGAAGTTCGTTTTTGTTGTGTTACAGAATTTATTTAAATCGGTATTTTTACTAAAACTTTTTTTTGAGAAGTTGCTTTATACGTCGTTCCTTTTGGATTTTTCGCACTCTCGATCGAATTTCTTAACGCGCGCTCCGTGAGGGGAATTGCGTCGAGGCGAGATCGCGAATCGCTCGGATCGACTTCTCG
The DNA here is from genome assembly GCA_030522545.1 of Cremastinae sp. A BG-2022a. Classification (NCBI taxonomy): domain Eukaryota; kingdom Metazoa; phylum Arthropoda; class Insecta; order Hymenoptera; family Ichneumonidae; species Cremastinae sp. A BG-2022a. The sequence continues at coordinate 47,352 of JAPYYW010000186.1, read as the reverse complement.
GCACTCGGGATGAGAAATATCGGAGTAATTGGCGACGTGCTCTCCCGGCAAGCTCGCACGACAAACGGATACAAAAGCCGAGCAATGAAGCTGCGTGAAGAGGGACAGAGGGGCAAAAACGAGAGAGGGGGCGACGACGGAAGACCGCGAACGGGGCAGGGGAAAATGTAATTTTAAAGCTCGTGTGGGCCCGTCCTGGCTATTGTTGAAATCTCGACCAAGCGACCACGAACAACGTTCGAATAGAAAGTTACTTTGAATTTTAGGAGCGCCCGATCGCGTCCAATTCGACATATCGATTTTTCAAAACCGATCTTCCATTCAATTTTTCCTCTTATTCACTCACGTTTTTATTTTCAATTATTATTTATCTATTGATTTCTATAGATCATTCGCCAATTGACAAATTTTATTACATTCGTCATTTATTTCTTACTGTGCTTTTTTTGTCAAGAACATTCGAGAAGTTTTCACAGAACGAAACTGACGTTTTTGTTGTCTTTTCAAGACTAATTCGACCAAGAACGTTTTCCCACTCAAATTTTTTCTCTCCCGCGCCTTTTTCGACGATACTTTTATTGAGGATGATTGTGTCACGGCGATAAGCTGCGTAACCAGCACCACAAATTTAATTCTCGAACAGCGAATTCTGAGTAAGCACTTGTCTTGACACCGAGACGAATATTTGTAGGTAAAAATTCAATTTCAACCTACATCTTCAACCCAAATTCGACAAAAAGAGCTTTCGCGTTATTTTCGCACACATTCATTCATACATAAATTAATAAATAAACATTTTATCCCCAGGAGAAAAAGATTCAAACCGATTGAATTTTTCATCAAGATTTTTAATGAATAAGAATTTTTATTCTTGAGTAAAATTCATTTTCAACCTAAATTTACAACCCAAATTCGACAAAAAGAGCTTTCGCGTTATTTTCACACAAATTCATTCATAAATAAATAAATAAATATTTCATCTCCAGAGAAAAAGATTCAAACCGATTAAACTTTTCATCGAGATTTTTAATGAATTAGAATTTTTATTCCTTGAGTAATTGTTCAAGTAAAATATTTTATGAGCGAAGAATTTTTTAGGAATTTTTTTGTGTGAAAAAAAAACGAAGTTGATGCGGAAAATTTGATAAGAAGCGAATTGGAGAAAAATGTAACGTTCGTCCGTGATCAGGGTTAGCCGCGGTGCTCGGATTTGCGTGGGTGACCTCACGAAACGTCACATCCGCCCCTAGCCACATTAGCAGACTGCCCACAGCCTTGTCACGCTGTTGAAGATAATGGATCCATTCGCATGGATCACGATCCAGGATTGGACGTGCCCGGGACACTGGAAATAATCCGTGCATAATGACACTCGCGCTTTCTGCATTATTATCTCATCGAACGCTCCGACGCAAGAAATGTGAGAACACGATTCAATCATCGAAATTCTTTTCGTGCCCAATTCGTCAGCGACCTCTACGTCAATTGATGACCTAAAAATTCCATCACTATATCGAATCAATCACTCTTAAAATACTCTTTTCTTACAAAATACATTCCAATAATCTCTTACATAAAATTTAAGATAAAATAAAATTAAAATTTGCCACGAAGTCTTCTGTATTGCTTTTTTTTTTGCTAAATTCTATTTTCGCAAATTTTGGATTTCTAGCGACATTTTCTTCGTGACTAAAATCCGGCATGGTTCAAGATTTTTCTTTTATGAACAAATTATTATTGCTCTGTTTTCTCAGAACGACATTTCAATCGTTGAAATAACGCCGAGAGATTTATTTGACAGATTCGTTGTTCGTGATTTATTGTTGGCTGGCCAAGATTCATAATAATTCGTGATGAGACAGTGGAAAATAGATCGAGGCCGTGGAGTGTCTAATGTTCCGGGCAAGTCCTTGGAAACGTACGCGCACGGTAACGCGAGTCTCGGGATCGACTCCGATGGATCGAATTTCCCACACGGTAGCGACGTGACGATTTATTGGCAGATTGACTGGAAATTCTTTTAAAAAGTATCACAGCTAGATCCGAAACGTCGCTCGCTCTATTTTTCTCTCGTTTCAACCGCGAAATTAAAAAAAAAAACTCGCTCAACAGAGTTTCAGTTTTTCGAAAGAAACGAAAAGACGTCAAACACTTTTTGGAAGAAGAAAAATGCGCGAGCTCGATAATGAATCAATTAATTATACGATGAATGCATGGGCGGTTTAAACTTTGATATTTGTCTCGCGACAAATCGTGAAAACGGGGAATTACGGGCAATTCCCATCAATCAAAGAAGCTCCACGGGATTGTCGGTGCAAATCCAGACACGCGTGATTTCGCAATGGAATTACTGCGTCGCGATGATTTTCATCGACCGATAACATCGTAGAAAAGAAAAAAAAAGTGTTTTTATTTGCATCCATAATCCATTCACTCCTCGCAAAATGAAAAAAAAACTAGGCTTCTGATTGAAAAAAAAGGAAAAAATCATATTTTCTTTGTATAATTTTTTTCCCAATTTATTTATTTATTTATTTATTTATTCATTTATTTATTTATACTCAATATATTAATCGTTAACTATGCTTTTAATAATTAATATGATACAACAGCGATGGCCGACTACGGTCGGTACTCATATTAAAAACACATCGTCATCTCTCTTGCTCACTTTTTTTTTATTCTCTCGCGCTCTCTTCATTTCTCTCTCTCTCTCTCTCTCTCATCGTTCATAACCAATTTCAGCATAGTTTCTCATCGTCTTCGTCGTTGATTAATACGCTACGTTCTACGATCGTTTACGATTTACAATATCAATTAATTATCAAATTATTAATTCAATTATTAGAATTACTTTAGAATATTGGTACTCTTTGTGTCACCTCCATATTATTATTTTTTACCTTTCCTCATCGTGTGTGTTTTACGAGTTTACATACGTGTTTTACATCTTATAATAATAATAATCGTAATAATCATAATAATAATTCATTAATCATTTGTAAAATCACTCGATCCACACACTTTCGTTCTCGCCATCTTCAATTTTACTCATGTTTTCTTCATTTTTTCTAAATTCAATGTTAGAATGACACAGGTGTTTCACATGGGAATTCTGTCTCTCATTCTTTCTCTTTTTCGTTCTCTTGCTATTCCTCGATTTATTTTTCCTCTGAATATCTCGTCGAAGTGTTTACAGTTGGATCATGAGTAGAGCCCTCGCTAATTATTTACTTATTTACTTTTCTCCTTCCCTTCGCTCGTTCTCTTCCTCACTCGTTTTTTTTTAATTTTTAATAATTATATTTATATAAATAAGTGTTTGTACTATAAAAAAAGTAAAATGCTCGAAGGACCGGACGCGCGACGTCTGAGTTCAGAGCGATTGGGGGAAATAAGATTTGGGGATATTTCGATATTGACTTTATCCAGGATATTTATAGTTATATTTAATTTTAAAAAATGATTTGATATTTTTAGATGATAAAAAAAGGGGAGAAAAAAGCATTCTGCGAACTCTGTCCCGTCGATCGACGGTCTCGATCCTTCATTCGTGTCACGAGTGTGCCTGTTTTCGGTGCGCGATGATCTCGTAAAATCGGGTGGGATTTTTTTTTAAATTCTCGATCCTCGTCGGAAATCGATCGACACGCGCGCTTGCGAATGTGTCACCTTCGTTCACTTTTATTCTTTTTGAATGAGCGGGCTCGATTATTTTTTTTTCTTCGATTTTTCCAATTTCGCGAAAATTTTCTCGACGGAATTATTATATATTTATTTATTTTTTTTCATCAAGGCTGAATCGCGTTACTCTGGCTTTTTTTTTAATTCTTTCTTTTTCTTTGATCACAGACGACGTTCTCCTCGACTCTTCGGGACAAAATATTTTCCCGTTGGCTCGAAGGGCGGTGTAAAGTCTTCAAAAAACGATTGGATCGATATTACACGTCACAGTGATTTTATTCTTCCTCACTCGTCACTCTTCCCATCTCATTTTATCCCCACTTCCGTATCGATCGAGAAATTGAGCTTTCAGCCTGGATCCGGAAGATCCGAGTCACGGATAACAAATTTTGAGCGTCGATTATCGCGGACGAAAAAGCTCGTCGTCGAAACAATCTTTGAGACGAAACAGAAGGGAACAAAACTTTTTGATAACAATCTTAACCTTTACGAATATATTTTATGACGTGAAAAAAAAAGAAAACAAAATTGTTCCAGCGACGATATTTGTTTCCGCGAAGCCCCGATACAAGAGTCGAAAAAATTCGAAATCGAAAAAATTCGCGAGCTCGCGATTTCAAAATGTTTATTCTCGTATTAATATCATTATTATATTCTCACTCTTTCTCACTCTCTCGTCCGCTCGTCGATCATTTTCTCTCTGACACTCTCCCTCTCTCTCACACGCGTCCCTATTTTTATTTATTTATTTATTTATACTTTTCTGTTATTATTTTTATTTTCAATTTTATTTTTAACGTTGCTTAAGAAAAATTATTGTGCCGATAATAATGTTGGGTCGCTAGCGAAACCCTAAACAGGCAGTGCAGTACGAGTGAGTCCTTAAGCAATCTCGAGGCAAGCTTCGGCCTAATATCACGTTTCGAGTCCATTGCTCATCATTTAATTACTTTACTCTTTTTTCTTATTTTTTTTTCTTGCATAATTATTTAATTATTACTTACAGGATATATACACATTTATATATAATCGTCAAGTCGTATGTTCATTTATATATAAATGCATATATACGGGGGATATATGATTAATTTAAGGTTACTTTTTCATCGGTAAAAGATATACAGCACGTGTGGGAGATGCAGGTTGTTTTTTCTTCACCTCGTTCGTTTCGTGTATCTTTGGAGTATTTTTTGTGCGATCGAGAAAACTCGCGAGTATCGAAGTGATCGACCTTTATAATTGTTTATTCGTATATTTATTTATTTATTCGTCACTTTTTTTTGGAATTTCTCGATCGCGAGCGTTCGGTAAGTTTTGCGTTCAGCTCTCGTCTCTTCCTCGATCGAAGAACTCGATTTTGAAATCGCGAGAAAGCTCTTGTCAAAACAGTCGAGTGGAGAATAACATTATTTTCCTGTTTTACGAAAATAACATACTTTTAAAAGTCTCTTCCTTTAGATGAATAAATTTTGGAAAATTGACATTCGCGTCTCACTCTTTTGGCTCTGGCCATTCAAAAATCAGCAACGAAGCATGAATGAAGTCGTCATTAATCGTCGAAGCATCGAGGAACGAGCTCCATTCGTTTCGAAGTCCCTTCATTGGCGAATGTCCGTCGATACTGGACCGAGGTTCGTTTTTTTTTACAAACCTATGCCGAGGAGATCAACAATTATCATCATCTGCGAATAAACGAAGCAGCATCTAGCCGTGATTAGAAACAAAATGGACAATGATCCTCCCCTCAGAGGAGAAATAAAGGAATCTCGAGGGCTAAAAATAAGATTGAAAATCAGCAAGCGCTCTCGAGGTGAGCGCTGCGTCTCCTCCGGGCTTGTCGCTGCCGGAACTGATGAAATTCGGCCTTCATGGCCTGGACCCTGGCCTCGATGTTGTCCCTGGAGTACCTGGCGGAGGTCTGATGATGGTGGTGCTGAATGGTGTGAACCTCGCTGATGTGAGGTATGTGAGAGTCGAGAGCGTTGATCTGGTGAACTGGAGGGCGTTCCTCGCGAGTCGGGGTCGAGGCGGAGGTCGGGGTGGGGGTGCAGGAGACAGGATCGAATTCGTAGTGTCCGTCGACGCTGCCGGCGTCCATGGGGATGTTGTTGTTCAGTGCGGGATTGCTGTTATTGTTGTTGTTGTTGTTGTTATTGTTGAGGATGTTGATGTTGTCGGTGATGGTGTGGGCGAGCTTGAGGGGCTCGTGGAGCTCGAGCCAGCGGCCGACGAGGGGCGGGGGTGGGGGACGGTACGGGGGAGGTCGCCACTCGGCGACGGTGCTTCCGCTCCTGGAGCTCTGGTTCTGCTGGGAGGTGTTCTTGCTCCCGAAGCCGGAGCTGCTCGAGCGGCTCTCCGGGGAGGTCTCGAGGTCCGGCGAGGCCGCGAGCTCCGGGGCGGAACGGGCGTGCCTCGCGTGCCGCGGCGGGAGCCTCGCCCGGGGCCGGCCGGCGGTCTGGGGCGGCGAGGACGTCGCGAGCGGCTGGACCGGGACGAATCTCCGGGACTCGGCGTGGATCGCCTTGAGCGAGGGCAACTCCTGGCTGTATCGCTGGTGGACCGTTCGCAGCTGGAGGTAGCCCGGCGGCGTCGGGAAGGACCTCTCGACCGAGGACGGCTGTCGGACGGAGCTCAGGTCGCTGAAGTACGCCGGGCTCCAGGGCCCCTGGTGGACGCAGCTCGGCGAGCTCGCGAGGAACCTCGGCGATGCTATCGCGCACACGTTCGGATGCTTCGACGAGAGCTCCGGCGCGACCGGGCAAGCCGCCATCGGGCCCGCAATCCCCACCGAAATCCCGCTACCCTCCGACCTCAGGCTCAGCTGGCTCGTACCCACCAATGGGCGACGCCACGACGATTTCAGGCGCGAGCTCTTCGGCAGGAAACCCCCGTCGTCGCTGCTCGACGCGTCCATTATGCTGTTGTTCGCCGAGCTCATCAGCGAGTCCGCGATCACGAAACGACCGTCCGCCGTCCTCGAGATCTTACCCAACGGGCGACCCCGCGACGAGTCCGGCCTGTCCGGGCTCAGGATCTCACGCAGCAGACTTAGACCTGGTACTCGGCTTTTTCTAGGTCTGAGGTTACACACAACGCCAACTGTTAGTATGCCATTTTAAACACGATCCTCAGATGCAGAACTTGTTTCAGAACTCTGGACGAACGTTCATCAGCCTCGAGTCGAATCCACCCGTACGATTTTATATTTTTCATCAATTTATTCAAAAGCTCTTATTACTCTTATCGTCATTTTTATAGATAGAAGAGAATTTTTAAACATCCCTTCTCGTCACTTATCCAAGACATTTTCTTTGATCGTTCGTCCAGAGTTCTCGTTCTGCAAATACATTGACGTGCAACGATCACGTGACATCGAATAACGACAGATAACGAAACAATAAAATGCGTTCCAATAATGAGAATATTAATTTTTCGCGCTCAACTGCAGGCAGGATGGGATTCATGCCATGCACAGTGCGGATAATAATGTTTATCGTAAAATATAATATCGGGAAGTGCGTGAGGGGTGATCGATCATCGGGGAAGCTAGGTGAGTGGTGACAGCAAGTGGATTCGATTCTGATTCTTTTTTTTTATAAAAGTTTTTTTTTCAAATTTCTTTCATTCTTGCATTTTTGACTCGAATTCGAATTTTGCTTTGCATCTTTGCTTCTGATTGTTTTTCTTTTTTTCGTGTTTGCAATCGTGGATTAGGTGCACCGAAACTCGTCACCTTTTTTCCTCCTTCGGGTCCGGCAGCAGGGAAAGATTGAGGGGAGAGAGAGAGAATGTTGTAACACAACGATTACATTCACAGAAAAAACAATCGGTAATAATGATAGCGATAATAAATCGTAACACTAAGTAACCGAACGTAACGAGTTTTTCCAAAATGTTCATCTAGGCGGCTATTTTAGGGAGCAAATAGATGGGATTTATGTGTACTATATGTTTTTTTTTGCTTTTTTTTAAATTTTAGACAGATTTCGGGTTTTTTCCTACAAAATATGTATTTCTCGATTTCTACAGTGAAAAAGAAAATAAAGGAGCTCGAAACATATGATTAAAATAATTTTATTAATTGAAGAAAAAAAATTATGACGACCACTCTAGAAAAAAATAGACCCAAATGCGGGAGGAAAAAAGTTACTGGTACGAAAGAGTTTTTCATTGAAAAAAAAATCAAAAGGGTTCAATTCGTTGGAACACATAGAATCAAAAATCAATTTATTAATTTTTATATTATTCAAAAAATTACTGAAATTAAGATGGGCGGTCGTAAATTTATTTAACATATTGAGCAATTCCTTTTTGTACGTGTACCTAATTATTCTTTGTTGCTTTTAAGGTCTGTTTTAAGGGTGAATTTTTAATAGTTTTTTAACGGCATCTTGGACATGGGACATCATTTTTTGTCTGAGCGACGTTCAACTTTTCATGGTCCTTTCGGGTTTACACGAATTTTATGCAAAGCATAAAGGAGTTTATCTTTCGAGGAAAAGCCAAAAGCCATCTAGACATATTAAAGACTATTCATAATTCTACGGCCTTTGTCAACTGCTTCCTTGTTAAATTGGTTTAAAAAAAAGATAGACGTTTCTTCAAAGTTAAATCGTAAAGAAGACTCTAACACAATTTACACAAGACACACGCGTTAAAAGCGTCAGCCATTTTTAATTCTAATTATACTCAACATGGTAAAATCTAATTTTCCAAATACATTTAAAACTAACGTAAAAGCCTGCATGTTTTGGCAATTAAAGATTTTTCTCACAAGAATAAATATGAGAGGATAATTGTTTAAATGTAATTGAAAAAAATTTGATTTTTCCTATAGTGTGAGGTTCGTCGCAAAATTTCTAAGCTTCGTTAATTCGAGATGGAATAAAGTATCGTCGAATCACTTTTAGCAAGTAGCGAAAAATAATAGAGTAACTGATGAAAAAAAAGATTAAACCTAGCCTATCTCATTTAATTCGTCTCGTTCTATATTTTTTTAATGCTTATAAATGTTTATTTGTATACTTTAAAAGGTATATTTTAACCATTTATTTTATTCGTACAATTTTTTAAATATACAAATAGAAAATAAATTGTGTGAACAGAGAAAAAAATGTGGGAAAAAGTTTTTGGTACGGGGACGAAGTTAGAACTAGCGAGATCTTAAAGTGATAAGCTAGGATTAATTGCATAATCGCTGATTAAAAAACGGTGACAATCGTTAGAGTTCTAAGTACGTAAATAAGCTTTATCCAAGCAGTTAATTCATTACGAAAAGTATTGTCAATCGATTTAAATTATGATTTGATTTTAGGAAAAGTGAGACTGTCAAAGATTCAGCTGATAGTCCGGGAGGAGGAAAATGAAAGACAGCGAAAGAGAACGAGACATACAGAGGAGAGATGACAAGTGACGGTGATAACGAATATAAGTTCGCAAGAAATCAAGTCTCCAAGAATTTTCCCACAAATAATTTTTAATTTTCACTATTTCCCTTGTAAAAATGACATTGATGTTCGAGGAATAAAATGCACAGGTGTTAATGACTAATTTACAATTATTGCCATCATCATCATCATCATCATCATCATCATCATCAACATCATAGAGGGAGTACTAAAAAGTGAACGAAGTACCAGTGAACGAACATTTAAATAATAATTATGTTCTACCATCAGATAAAAAGTATACTAAAATTAACGTTTCTAAATCGTCATTGATATCGGTGTGCCAAGTTGTCCCTTCACTGGTACCTTGACGCCGATGCTAAATAAACGAGAAACACGAAATTCATACCTCGTACACATAAAAAAAAAAAAATCTACGTACTCCCTAGCAACCGCCGGACAGGAAAAAAAGGTGAAACAGGAAAAAAGAGAACGAACGAACACGATTCATAGATATTTGAGGGGGTACTGACTGGAATATCTAGCGAGTCCTATAGAGTCGGTTTAGCCTGTTCATCTCTCATCTACGGTCATGACAATCGTCCTAAGCGGTAGTAGATTTAAGTAGGTGGTTCGTGGTGGTGGTGATGATAATCGTGGTGGTAGATTTAGGAGGTCCTAGCAGGTAACATTGCAGAGCGGAGAGCTGAGTAGTTCACGCATTTGTTGTGATGATGTTGTTGATGATTATTTCAAAACGGTTTTTTATTTGCAAATCTCTTTATTAACTCTTTCAATTACTTCGGTATTTACGTTTCTTGTTTTTTTTTTGTCTTTTTAAATTTCATGGCTATGGCTGATGATGGAGGTGGTTGCAGTTTTCGTTGACTTTAACGGTTTCTAGTCGCAGTTTCGATTCGTAACGTAGTAACGGTAAGTATTCGTCATCCGGTTTGTTCTCCTTCCCGTTAATTCCCACCACTAGTTATTTGTTTTCAGTTTTTTTTTTCGGTCTCTTAGTCTCGGGGTTATGGCTCTTTAACTCTTATTTATATATAATTTTTTTGCTCGTGGATTATTGTTATTATTATTTATTTATTTATTTTTTGTTGCAGTGTTATTTAGTTGGTTGGTCTAGCGGATGTTGGGCTTACTGTTCCGCCTTTCTATGATAAAAACGCTCTCGTAATCACGATTATCGAGATGGAGAGAGTGATGGTCACGACTCGGGGGAATGCTCGGCTCGTGGACCTGCTCCGAGGTCGCAGTCACGGGGGTGTTTACTTGCGTAGGAATAATTGGTGGTGGTTGATGAAGAGGTGGTTGTGGTGGTTGCGGGTTCAACGGGCTGCAACGGGTCAGAGTCGAGACTGACTCGCCGGAGCAAGCGTTTAAGTTTGTCGACCTACAGAACATACAGAGGACAAGGAGACACCATCTTGCGTGTCGTACCATTCGTTTTTTTTCTACTCCAAGGTAGTAGTCTCGTTTATCATCGATCTTCTTCAAATGGTTTGCATACGCAACAATGACTCGCTCTCTCAATTTCCAAGGGGAACCAATTCAAATGCGAGACGTCTAAGGTCTTTTGCATATCATCCACACTTTAAGCATTTCACATTTTTCAGGATAACTCTGAACCTTTGATATCTCAGAAAAACTCAATTGTGCGTAAACGTATTCAGAAAGAAGCAGGATAAAAAATAGGATTGGCTGCTCGGTTATCAAGACAGATTTTTTTTCGATTTTTGGAGAGTCATGATTATATGCTGTGTGGTTTCATCTAATGATAAATCATTTTTGTTTAATAGTTAGGTGTAGTAAATTCAATGTTTTTCTTTGAAATTTAAATGTTATGTTATTTGTAATTGTCGAGACTACTACCTTTAGCAAAATTAAACTCTATATTTTTTGGTCTCACTCTAATTTGTTTTTGAAGTTTTTTAAATCGTCTTTTTTCTTTTCATCTAACTCGAAAGTAATCGCGAAATCTTCTTCATTGAAACAAAGAACGATATTTTGAATATCAAAAAATTGTTCTTTGTGGTAATGTTTTAGTTATTTATTTCTGGGGCTCTGTAAATTTAAATCCGCGGCAGTGGTCGAACCGTCCAACCCGTTCTGGATATTTTGTAGGTACACATTTTCATTGTTCGAAATATATCTTTGAATATTCTGCATAATAATAATGTAAATAAAATTGAGTAGTGTAAAAACCGAGGTAAATTCAGAGACACAAAAAAATATATAAATAAATAATACAAACGTAATTTCGTTCATCTTTTAGTCTGAAAAGGTTAAGAAAGATCTGAAAAGGGAAAGAGACTGGGAACAGGATTGAAATATGTTCAACATTTCCATAGTCACGACTGGAATGAAAACGATCGATAAAAATGGAAAACTCAAGAGAAAACGATGAAGAAAAATGAAGAAAAAAAAAGTGGAAACACTTCTCTATCCTTTCGACTTGAATTCCGATGTGAAAGATGAAAAAAAAAGTGTAAGAGCGTGTAAACCCAAAAATAATAAGATGATGTAATCCAGAATAGGCATCATTGCAGTCGTATTGTGGACTTTTGGATGCCGTAGAAATAATAATTGCCTCGTAAATAATATTTATTTTCATATTGCTCAAATAAACGCACCGATCGGATGCACGTTGATACAAATGTCAAACACGTGACGTTTTCACCAAATATTTTAAAAAGTGGTTTAAAAGTGTGATTTGCGTGCTCGTGTAAACTTTCACTTTTTTTTTAAATTCATTCTTTCGCGTGGATGGACCTGAGTGCACGAGGAACGTGACAACCGAGTGCAGTGAAAAATGGTCAATAGCTCTTTTTTTCCGTCGATTTTTCTCGTTCCTCTTCGGTCTCTCATCGACTATTTTTTTATATTTTATTGTTATTTACAAAACATCGAATAAATCGACTGGCTTAAAATGGAAGAAAAATGGAACATGATTTTGTCTACTTCGCACTCCAACCTCGTCCAAAATACCTCTGCCGCTTCGGTTTAACCTGCCGGTTTTCTAAATTTCTTCTAAGGCTTTTGTTGATCGTCAGCGACGAGGAGATAAAAAATTCCAATTTTTGGCAAAATATTGTCAGAAAGTTTTGAAATGTCATTTTATGTATAAATTAACGACGAAATAAAAGATATCGAATTTTTTATCTTCATTCATCGATCGCTGAAATTTTTATGCGTATGTATTATTTTTTATTCATACACATACTTTTTTATTCCTTCAGTAAATCGTGATTGGGTCTCGTAATTTTTACTGTGCTCTTTCGGTGATGGCCTATTGCTTTGGGGGTTCAATTATTTCTACCTGTGACTATTTTTTAAACCTAGTTTGTAAATTTATCATTAAATTTTTTTTATTTCTTTCAGAATCGCAATTGCAATATTGACAGATTCATTTTTCACATAAATTTTTTCTGATACGAAATATTAACAAAAATAACAAAAATCATTATTTTGAAATTTCCGCAGTTTAGAAAATTTTCTCTATATACATTTTTAATGGGTTATACCATTTTTTTTGGCTGCAATTGCGATTTGATTTTTCAAAGTTTTTTGACGTTCCCGAAAAGGGATGAACGGCCAATATCGTGATACAGTTTTTTTTGTTTATTGACACTCATCGAATTTATTGAGTTACACGATCTTGATTAGTCTCAAGTGTCTCTTTGATCGATAATAATAGTGGTAATGATTATTCGACACGAAATGGGAGACTCACTTTTTCAAAGGCACTGTTCCCTGGGGTCCCTGGCCTGCGCCGTTTCTCGCGTCGGTGACCCTGCACGTCACCATGTTATACGCTGAAATCAGTTCTACAATTTTACAAAATCATGTTAATTCAACTTATCCGGACTTGCAGAAATCGAAGATTAAAAAAAAATATCATGAAAATAAAAAGTATATATTAAAATATGTACATTTCGATATTTATCAACAATTAAATATTATTTTAATACTCATCAGCGACGTTTTCAAGAAAATATGAAATTTAATTCGTTTCATTCGTCATTAATCAAATTGCTAATAAATATTAAAAGTTTGTATGAAAAAAAAAACATTTTATTACAAATTTGAGAATGATGAACGCGAAGATAAAGCCTTTTACCTTTTTCCTGTTTTCGTCGCTTTCGCTTGTTGCAAATTTTCACGGCGCACACGCTCAGTATTATGGCGACGATGAAGAAGAGAATTCCACCCACGACACCGGCAGTGATTGCTTTGTGCTTTACTCGTGCCGGTACCGGAAACTTTACCTCGTCGCTCACCCCGTAATTCGTCGCCGAGTAAGCGAACACTTGAAAGTGGTAAGTTCTCCCTCCAACTAAGTTCTTGACTATTTAACACAAAATCAAAATTCATATAAAGTTTAACTAATAAACAGCAATAATAATAATAATAATGTTTATGGAACATTAACATAATAATCCAGTATAAAAGAAAAAAATATTTATAATGTTAAAGAAATAATAATCAAGAAATTTCTCTTGATACAGTCAATTTCAAGAAGTTTTACCATCTAGGATTCAAAATATTTAGGGTTGATCATCGTAATATTTAAGGTAGTCTATTCAAAAGTTTGGCTATACGTGTTAACAAAATGTTGAATCATTGCTTGAATTTTTATGAGACATAATTTTTTCAAAATTTTTACTGATTTTCATCGACATCATATTAATATGTGTGCAAAATTTAAAGAGGCTTCATGTGGTTATCGAGATATTTATTTTAAAAAATAACCACTTTTAAAATGGGCTCTTATGACAGATTAAAAAATTTGACGACTTTCCACAATTAATATCTTGATTACTAGATGGTAAAGCTTATGGAAGCTCTTATGGAACAGCTCCAAAAATTGTGATTTTTAACAAAATAAATATGTTTAGATTACATCCAAGAAGATTTGTGCAAATTTTTAACAAAATCTGTCATGCTCTTTGTTAAATTGAATGTCATTAAATTATTTTTTGTTACAATTGTCTAGCCCATGCAGCCTTAAAAATTTTTTAAATTAAGATGAAGTAGAAAATAAATTACCAAGGTAGCTGGTTTCCTCTGGTCGAATTTGTCCCTTGTTGACCATTTTCCAGGGCCCGTCTGTCTTGTACTTAATCGCATAGTACTGTACGAGATGGCTTCTCTCGAGTGGCTGCTGCCACCTTACGAGGAAGCCATTGCTGATCTCGGTTACTGTGACGTTTCTCGGTGGTCCTGGTTTAGGTCCTGTCACAAGACTCACTTTAAACATCTCTATCAATCACATGGGCTTCCAAGGGACGACGACGAATATAGGTATCTTTTTTCTCTTTTATTTTTCCAGCATCCGTAGAAATTGATAGGAATTTATGAAAAATCGAAATAAAAGGAATACCACGACGCGATCTTCTCGATACTTTCCGAGTGTCCGATAATAATCATTCGCTCTTATCTTCCAGAAAATAAGCTGGCACGCTTGTCTCTCTTTCTCTTTTTTTCTTTCTTTCAGAACTTAACTGAAATCGACTCGGTGAATTTAAAGAGATTTGTCGATCGAGGTAAAATCCAAGATTTTATTTTTATCTTTTAAGAATAAAAATTGAGCATTCATATATGCTTATCCACCGATAAAATCTGAATATTCAATTGATAATAAAGGGAATAACTCGAGGAACGAGCGATGTAGGATCGCACGTACGACGATCCTTCCGCGAATAATTATTCGAATGACTGGCTGAACAATGCTCGGAGCTTGCACGAGGAGGATTGCTTCCTCGTTTACGACTTTCAGGGGCTCAGATTTATCCGGGTGTCCATTGCGCAATTGGGCGTTTCAGAGCCTCGTAAAGTGAACAAATAAAAATATGATCGACTGTCAGAACGAGAATATGGGCCAAGCTGTAGGAATAATTCGAGTCGCGGATTAGATAAAAAAAAAAGAAGAAATAACGAAAGATTGTCACCATTTTCTTTGTTAATATTTTTTCGATGTACTTGTGATTTTTCTAATTTTGAAAAATGGGCCGTGGATGGATTATTACGAAATTTGAACAATTTTTCAGCGGAGCCTGTTGGTATTCGAAATGAGAAATAGCGAAACCATAAAAGCTCGGTTTAGAGCCGAATTTAACGAGGCCTGCCTGGATGTGGGATTTTTTTTCTTTTTTTTTCGCTCAAATCACGAGGGTCCTTTCCTCGCGGTCTTACGAGGCTTGCGACAGCTGTTGGCATTTCCTGCCTGATTTACGACGCGCACGTTGTAAGCTCACTTTTTTTTCTTTCTACTCTCTCGCTCTCTCTCTCTCTCTTTTATCCGCAAAATTTACGCTCGCGGTTTTCTTCACAGGTCGAAATTGCCAAATAATCCTTCTGCCCTTTTTAGTTTTAACTTACAAGCCACTAAACGAGCAATATTCTCGGTGCGCAAGATCGCACCCTTGCTCTTTCATTTTCTCGAATTTTCAAACACAGTCGACCCGAATGAAACGAAAAAAAAAATGAAAATTTTCAAAATGTTGAAAACTCGAACGCGCCAAAAATAAACCATAAAATCGAATACCTTTGGACCACGTGTGCGGGTAATTTCCCGAATCTGGGGACATTGTCGGCGAAGTGTCGTCTGAAATGTCTGAAAGAAAATCAAACGTCAAAAACAAAAAGTAATGGAACTTAAGCAAATAAAATGTTTAAAATCATTTTTAGGGCCGGAAATAAATATTTCTGCTTCGTTCACTGTAAATACGAGTGTGTTGACACACATCTGGAAAATGTATTTTTAATCACAAAAATGACAAATCTAGTGTAATTTAAAAGTCAATTGCATTAAAATTCGCAAAAATATGAAAATAATTTTATCTGTCATTGAAATAAAACAAGAGCGTGTAAGAAAACACCCTCGAGCACGTTACACCTTTTTAAGTGTGTAAAAAGTGACGTTAAGAAATTAAAAATACACTTAAGTATGCAAAAACTACACACTTGGGTTTACAGTGTTAAATAGTATGGAATTTCTCAAAGGAAAATAGCAGAGGATGACACAGAAGGATGAAGTGCATAATGCGAGAGATAACAAATTTTTAGTGATTGGGGTGTAGCCGCGTGTACAAACGCAAGTCAATGGAGCGACGAATTCGAGAGAAGGAAATAAATAAAGCTGAAAGGAGAATAAACGGCTCGATGAGTTTTCCGATACGATAAGTTCTCTCTCTACCTCTCTCTTTCTTTCGTTCTTCCCCTTATCCCTTCCTACCCTCGGATTCTCTCGACAGAAAAGTTATTCTGGGACTTTTTCTTTTTTTTACCCTCAAGCCAAGTCAAGGCTCTCATTTCTTTTTTCTCCTATCTCTTTCTCTCTCTCTCTCTCGTTATTCCTTCTTCTTTTTTCGCTCTTCCGGTCCCTCAAACATCGCAACTTCCATCCTGCTCGATCGATATTTACCCACAGTTGGATTGTTCGGATACGTCTCTTCGTCGTCGAGAGAAAAAATCTTTTACGCACGACAAAGGAGAAAAAATTGCAATAAATGGCTGAAAACACTCCTCTTATTGTTTTTTTTTTCAAGTTTGAGATGATTATAATTATGAAATCGACAATTACGTCGGAATGAATTAAATAATAATCGACAATCGAGTCAACGAAAATTGCGTGAATCCCGAATGGGAGAAATTTCTGGTCGAAATAAATCGAACGAGAACGCAAGTCGAAAAATGTTATGGAAAATCAAAAAATGATTTTGTTTTTTGGATTATTGTTGTGATTTATACCACGAGAGTCGTCCCATCAATTTCTTCCGCGATGCGTTCTTTTTTTTCCATTAAAATTAGACATTCTTCCTTACCGCTCTGATCCGGCGCTGCGAGCTGGCCACCTGCGCTAGAAGAAGGTGTCGCAGGTCGTGGCAGCCCGACGTCTTTGCCCACAGAATTAGCAGCGAAACGAATATTTTTTCACCGTTAAATAATCTTCAAATTTCCCAGTAAATTTTCTTCTCTCGCGAAATCAGACTACTTTTATTTCTGCTTTCAATAATTTTTGATTTACGTACACAGTGGAAAAGGAATTGTATTTTATTGCGATTAAATGTTAATTTTTTGTACTTTTTGTGGATGGGAAAAGATTGGAAGAATTTTTGTACGGATATTCTTCTTTTTTTTTTACTTACCAAGCGTTCTGACCGTGATGACTTTACTGAGCATACCATCCCCGAGGGCATTTTTTCCAATCACTTGGAACTCGTAAACCGTACCTGGTGACAGTCTGTTAATCGTGACCTCGGTGCTTCCGGACGGGGTCACTGGTATCGTCGTCCACTCCGAAGTTCCGGCTTCTCTGTACCTTCATTGCCAACATTTAGTACATGTTTATTATTTAAATTTACGTACGTACCTATTCTATTAATTGTAAATAAAAATATAATCGATTCATTATCGCTTACTTTAGAGTAAAAAAACTACTAATTTTTTGAAAGTCTGTCACGTTTGATAATCATGAAAAAAGGACCAAAGTAATTTCGATAAAAATTTTGACAGAAGGAAGTAAAAAATTGCACAAAATTTTTAAGGTAGTTCTATCGTTTTCTTAGGAATTCATTGATTTGCATGAACTTTCTTTGATACGATGTATATATGTGTATCTAACTTTAAGATGATTTACCACATAGAAATTGAGATATTTATTGTTAAAAATTTCAATTTTTGGTACTCTCCCATGCATAAGAGTCCGTGTTAAATATTGCGATTTTCAATCCTAAATATCCTCAATTTTAGATGATGCATTTTCTTAAAATTCAGCATAGTTTTTTATTGTATTTTAAAGAAGCTTCCTGTAATTTTTGAAAATATTGGTGAAATTTTTTTTTCATGATTTTCATACGTACATAACAAGTGCCAGTCACCTTGGATGACTTTGAATTTTGAGTATGCTGTTCTTGAAACAATTTGCAACAACTTTTTTTTAATAAACTTGAGCTCAAAAATAACTTGGTTAGAAGATAAATTGAAATAAAAACATTAGATTTGACTGTACGAATAGAAGTACCTTAAGTCCAAGAAATATTCTTTTACGATTTTATTTATGCATAGATTATTCCAAATTTTGAGTAATTGAGAAAAAATGACAGTACGTCAGCTCTACTCCTCACTTCTCTACTCAATACCATATTTTAAGCTAAATTTGGCTTTTTAAAATTGCAGAGGAGTTTTTTTTTTAGTAAATCTATTCCAAAATAGTCATTTTTTATAGCAGCCAAATTCAAGATGAAATACGAAAAAATATAAGCTCATAAATAGAGAAGAATAGAGCTAACGTATACTGCCAAAAAAAACATTGCATTCGACAATAAATGATTTTTTACCAGATCGTGTAGTCCTGCTTGTAATCAGGTCCACCGGAGTATCCGGGAAGCCAAGTGAGGGTGACGGAGAATTCTGTGGCCGTACCGGAAACGTTGTGGGGGGCGTGCGGTTGTGTACCCTCGATTATTAACTGCGTCGTCGAGACGATAGTCGCCACTTCGTTCGTAGCGACGCACTGATAAAAACCAAAATCCGAGCGTCGCAGGCCCTCTATCGTTAAATTCCCGCCAACTATTCTCACACGATTCCGCTGAAATGGCGCACCGTCCCGCTGAAAAGTCAAAAAACGAACGAATTTAAACGACACGTCCAAAAATTGGGTAAAATAATTCAAACGATTTGGAGATGAATGCTGGGAAACATCCCCAGCAAAATGTAAATTTTTGATGTTGAATTCGTAAAAGTCTGACTCTGATTTTAAAGAAATTAATTAAGAAAAGTTGTAGTGAAACTTTTGAAATTGTTCTTTAGAAAAAATATAAACTACTACGTGTGTATAATCAAAAATTATATATTTAGAGCCAATGCACGAATTGTTCATAAAAAGTAACGCTAAATCTTAACATTTGATAAAAGGTAAATTCCCCAATAGTTGGACATCTAAGGGTTCTCTAACTTTATCTTTATTTTAAAAAGATTTAAACGAAGAAATCTGCTTTAAATTCTCATATAAATTATTGTCTGATATTTCAGGGATACAAAACTTATCTGATATAAATTTTAAACAATATATTTATACTAAATGAACATTTGAACATTTAAGTACGTAGAATGTCCCCATATGTGAGCGTGCTTGTTCCACGAGTTTAACATTTTTATACCTCTTTATTTTTATACCTCTGTGTATAAAAATAATAATCTATACGACTGTATTCAGAAAAAAATAATTCAAAAATTTTTAATAGAATAGCAAGTATCGTTCAACCATTGGGACATGCTATTGAGGGACGTTTACCTTAATTCTTAAAAACAATTCAGTAAGACAATTAAAAATCTTTCTAATGTGCTTAGAAATGAAAAGAATTTTGAAGAACAAACCCTGCTCCACGTTATAGTAGGTTTCGGTGTGCCTTCGGCTTCCTGAGCGTCGCAATTCATTTCGACAGTCTCGCCGACTTTTCTCTGATACACGGGCTCGGGCTCGAGGGTGAAGACAGGTGGATTTCTGACGAGTACGTCCATGGGCCCGGATCCTCCCTGAGTGCCCTGTGCGTTATAAGGCGTACACGTGTATTTACCCTCGTGATTCTCGTTCACTCTCGTGAACAGGAGCGAACCGTTTCCCATTACGATTATGTCCTTCGTCTGATAAGGCTCCAACAGTCTCTTATCCTTTGTCCATGTTACGTACTGCAATGGCGGATTCGCCTTTATGTAACACTGCACCACTCCCGCCGAACGGAACGGCAGATACTGCACCGTCGGCGTGAACGTCACTTTTGCTGGATCTGAAAATATCATTTTTATCTTAGCAGCATATTCAAAATACTGCCTAACAATAATCATTCACCGCCAATAGAAAAATTTCGATAACCATTTTCTTGTTCAGATTTTTTGTGCACATGAAATATATTTGACAGCAATGTCACAATTTTTTGTTCCAATTCCAGAGCAGGTATACACATTTTTTTCAAATGAATCGGAAACAATGGCGAAATCCAGGGAATTTTGAGTCTGATAATTTAAAGACTATTCAGTAAATAATTATCAAATTTGATAAAACAATTTCTCATATTTTTCGAAATAACGCATAAAAAATTTAACTATAGTGTTTGCCAATTATCAAATCACTTCAATTCATCATTAAATAGTTTTATAGTTGTAAGAAATTATAAAATGTTTATATTATTTGTAAAGATAAAGAGTCTTACAAATTAGATAAGATTGACGATAAAAACAGAAGATCGTTGGGTATGAAAAAAATTCGTTTTTGGTGATAGTGGAAGTATCGGAAACTTACATTCGACGTTCAAGTAGGCAGAGGCACTCTGGGGCTCGCCGATGCCGTTGGTAACCTCGCAAAGGTATTGTCCGGAGTCGTCGGCACTTACAGGGTTGATTACGAGGCTGCCGTCCATCCGAATGGAGACCCTCGTGTCGAGCGCCGAGACTTCGGTGACAGGTGCGCCCTCTCGGAACCAGCGCACCGTCACGTTTCCCGGAAGAGCTTTCGCCTCGCACGAGAATTGCACCTTTTCACCCTCGAGTTTCGATTGGTTCGTCGGCGGGACCATTATCACCGCACCCCCTTAAAAAATAATCGAGATTATTTTTATTCAAATCGACATCATAATAAATGTATTAACCTTTTAACATTTTATAATTATTTTAGTATTTTTTATATTCTTTTCAAAATTGTATTAAGGTAGGAGTTGCGTGACAGTGATAATTCAGTACGTTGAATCATCACTTGAATTTTTTTGAGACATAATTTTTTCAAAATTTATACTGATCTTCTTTGACATCATATTAATAGGTATGCAAAAATTGAAAGGAGCTTCACCATGTGGTTATCGAGATATTTAGAGATTGAAAAATGTGACGACTTTCAACAATTAATATCTCGATTGCTAGATGGTGAAGCTTCATAAAATTTGGCATACATTTCGACATGACCTCAAAGACGATTTGTGCAAATTTTTAACAAATTCTATCTCAAACGATTTTACGCGACTCCTACCTTAAGATAATTCGATCTATTTATTTATTTTCTCGCTGTATAGAGGTCGAGACAAATCGATATCCGATCGGTTATTATCCAGGAAGTCGGAAAGTCTTGGAAAAGCTCAAAGCGAGGGACACAATCCCTCGGCACTTTCTCTGGGAAGCGGAGCTGCGAATTTTCCTGAATGAGAAAAAAAAAGTGACGAGGCTCGAATTCTTGCTCTGTCGGAGGACTCGGCGTTTGAAAGCTCGAAGAAACGAAGGGTTGGGGATTGAGGAATCAAGGACGGACTATGGGGATGATGAATCGCTTCCTAAAGCCATGATTTTCGTCTTAATTGGCTTCGGCTCGAGTTACTCCCTTCTCGGCCCTTGTATTCCCCGTCCTTCACCCCTTCGCCGCTTCTTCGATCCTTTCTCGCTCCGTGCCGAAACATGGAACGAGAAGCTTCGATGATCGGAGTGACGACTCTGCCTCCCCGGACGAGATAGAACCGGCAACCGTTTCGCCTTAACGCGAATTTTATGGCGGAAGTCAGCGTTAAGATTCGCGAGAGCGCGCAGTCATCAAAGTCACGAGCCCGGGCTGAGAGCCTGACAAAGGACATCGATGCATCGGCACCGATAAATTTTACGAGCTAACGTCTTGTTTGACCTTATTCCGGCACTTCAGCTCCGCTTCTCTTTATTGCTCGTTTCTTCACATATATCGGATAACATTTTCCTCCCTAATCTTGAGCCTCGACGGAGCAAGCTATTTCGGAACTGGTTTCCCTACTTCGGGGTCACGTATCCTATTTTTTTTTTACTTATTGTGATGAAATTCATGTAATTCGCACTCGGAAAAAAATTTATGGGACTTGGGATTAAAAATATACATATACAGTAAAATATATAGTAATTTGATGATATTATTTTTACTTGCATATTTATTTACTTGATAAAGTAAAATATTAAAAAAAAATTGGATAGTGTCGCATCATTATAGTTAGGATATTAATTTGTTTTTACCAGCAATGATGACTCGGGCCGAGTGACTGATCTGGCCCTCGCCATTTCTGGCGATGCACGTGTAATCGCCGATATCCTCGTTCTTGATGGTCGCGATCCTGAGCTCTGTGCCCTCATTGAATATGCCAATCGTGTTGGACGTCGCGACAGGATTCGCGTCCTTGTACCACACTATTTCCGGGGTCGGTGTGCCTTCCGCTTGGCAGTTCAGGATTATCGAATCACCCAGGTTCACGTAAATCATGTCCTCGGGTGTTATACTGAATTTTGGTGGCGCTGAAAGAGAACGAAATTTCAAGGATCAAATGACAAAATAACAATTAAAATAAAATTATTAAATTATACTTTAAAAAAAACAACTAAAAAATTCAATATAGTAATTTATAGTATAAAATTATCTTCGTGATAATATTGTGGATTCAAAAGCACTGCAATAAATGCAATGTCTAATTGTCAGCTATAAAATTAAAGAATAATATCGTATTATTACGAACCTCTATCGTGCGTATACAGATGAAAAAAACCATTGTCAAGATAATAAAAAAAAACGCAATTGAATCGCCATGAATAGATTGAAATAGAAATAAATGAAACCGTATCGAATTTTATTAATTAACGGAGCTAAAGCTCCGAACTGATTGGATTGCACCCAATGCAGTGTTCTCTCATATATTTTTCATCCTCGACTTTATCCCATAAAAATGTTTATTTTGCTCAACTTTTTGGCCGAAACGGCGGCTGCTCCGGGGCGTAAAACATTTTGATAGCCCGGGAGCGTGTAAAATTCGGCAGCAAGTGGCGGAGAACGAAAAATCGAGGAGCCGGTTGGCAGAGGCAATGCGCGGAGTTATACGGCTGTCGGAAAAACAGAGGCCGTAAATTTCGTGATAAAAGCAGGTTCGCGCGATAAGAGCGAGCGAGACGGAAAGCTCTTCTGCCACTGTTTTGAGAAAAGCACGTCGAGAGGTAAAGCGCACGGCGATGAGGCGACGCGGGCGCTTCCTTGGTGACAAAGGAGGCCCTAAATGCTTTCCGGTGCTCGCTAGTTTCTCTTTGAAGCGACCAGAGGGGGAAGGCGAGCCGAGGGGACGGAAAGCCCCCGATACACGTCGCATACTCGCGGAAAACACACGGGGGACGCGAACATTCTACGATGACATGCGAGTAATGGACGACCGGGATCGCGATTACGTCGCCAAGATACAAAGAGCCACCGGTCCACGGAGAACAAAGCAACTATGGCAGGACGTAAAGATTTCACGGGGATAAAAATCTCGGAAACAATACGAGCTCTCGTCTTCGTCGACGATGAAAAAAATTCTTCGATGGAAAGTGGTGGCAAAATGTGTATGAGAGACAGCAGTTGAATATTTTGTAAGGAAAGTAAACGCAAGTAAGAATATATTTCTCCGCGTGCTTCGCAATAAAAAAAAATTTCAATGGCGGAACGAAGAAATGCAGCATAATCATGAAATTTTTCAGGAACGATAATTAAAAAATGTACAGTGTATCTCTCGAATGTCACATAAAAAAAAGAAAAAAAAAGGAAGAATTTAAAAAACAAACAAACAGTAAAATATTTTATAAAGAAAATAAAAGCAGATGCGAGACATGTATGTATAAAATAATATGTATAAAATGTATGTATAAAATATATGTTGCTGGAATGGTTTCATTTAACAAATAAATTGTAATGTTAACTTACCGTGAACGTCGAGATGGAACCAGGTACCATTTTTGTTGTTGTTTGGCGATCTGTTTAAAAATACGACCTTGCACTCGTACCAGCCTTGATCGCTCTCCCTTATGTCCGTAAGATTGAGACTTGCGATTCCGTAAGGCGAATTCGGACTGACCCTGGAGACTCGTCCCTCGTAACCTTCGCCGCTGTGGGTCGGATAAGACTCGTACCAAATGTAAATCGGCGTTTCTTTTCCCTGTTCGACCAAAAATCCAACAAATTCCATCATTAATTAAAAGTCAAAGAGCCAAACCTATTCGATCAAGAAAATGTTTTCTTGTGTATTTCAAACATTCAAAGTTGGACTGAGATATTAAGATGTTTTCCATAAAAATAATTTTTAACAGAAAAATCATGTACATGTCCCGTATGGTGAGTTTCTTTCAATTTTGCGTTTTTTTGTCACTTATCCAACTTTAAATGTTGATTTTCCAATCGATAGTAGCAATTATTATGACGAGGCATAGGATGCAGCACGTGATTAGAAAATGAAAAAATGAGACAGCTGGAGACTTCCAGGATGTTTTTTTGCGTCTTTCCTGTACGGACCGGAAGTCACCGAGTCTAAAAAGGTCACTAGGGCAGACTCGAAGCGCATAGACTTCTCGGATAGCGTAAAAGTCACCCATTGAAACGAACAATGGAGAAAAATGATCAAATTTCCCTTCGTGGCTGCCCTATCGACGAGACGACAATTTTCGCATGCGAAGCTATCACACGAGCATATGTATATTATGTACCAGAAAAAAAAGCGAAATTTCAAGGATTAAAATAGCGAGACAGAGAGAATAATAATCGAGAAAAAATGCGAAGTAGAAAAAGTAAGTCGTTAACAGGCATTTGTCGTCGCTCTGTCGACGACGTACAATCTTGCACGAATTGTCAAAAGCTCATGCTCATTTTTACGAATTTCTCGACAAGCTATTTATTACGAGATATATTTTTTACGAAATATAAATACTTTATGCTGCAAATAAAGTAAGAGAAAAAAAGATAGCGCGGGGATTTTGGGGAGAATTTAATGCACGAGGGGTGAATTTTAATTGGGAACAATAAAATGGCACTCCATTATCGGTGTTTATCAGAAATCGATAGGCAAGAGGCGGAAATTTCATGAAATTGCGACGGTCGATCGATCGCCAACAGTCCAGAAAAATATTCGAGCTCGTTTATGAGGGGGTGGGGAGGGGGGAGAAGGGTTGCGAAGCGGAGAGGGAGGAAAAAGAAATTGCGGAACGTTAAATGGCCTCATTTCTCGAATTTCTATTCCTAGCATTGTGGCCTAGTTGTGGGCCAAGGGAGAAACGCACGAGGACCAGGCACAGGGGAACCGAGGCTCCGTTATTTCGATATTACCTCGCTCGAGCCAGCTCAGTCAACGTTCCTTGAAATTTATTACGACGAAAATCATATGGCGCGCGTTTATTTTACTTCGTTTTCCTCGTAAAGGATATGTACGCGAGTCGCTCACGATAATTGAGCCTTCGGAGGAAAAAATCGTCTTTCGTTTACTATGGAAATTCAAAATTTTACAATGTCTCTGGCTCACGAGACAGAGAAAAACGACTTATAGAGCATTGTAATTTTTTGTTATTTTTTTTTTAATAAAAAAAATCATAAAATTTTTTAAGGTTCCGAATAATTATTGAGATCTGCATCAAATTTTGTATTCAATCCAATATTTTCTGTAACAAAATTCGTATCAGAGATGTTTTTGTTAAAATTAAACCAAACGTGGTATTAAAAAATCATATCAAAAGATAATAAATTTTTCTATTTCTATTTCTTTTTATTTCAAGTAATTTAAAAATATTATTGATTTTTTTCAAAACAGTTAGAAAGCTATCATAATTATTATTGTAATAAAAAAATAATGCAAATTTACTTTGAGTTGCAAGAGGTTCATTTTTAACAATTGCAGCCTCAATTGTTGCACAAAAATGATGAAAATCTACTGCGTGTACTATAAAGATTGATTCTGCTAAATATTTCATTGTTCTCTCTATATTTTGTCCTTCATTAGGCAAATTGAGGTTGATGGATCAACAACAAAATTCAGTCGTAATTTTCAAATATTCTTCATGTTTTTCCAAAACGACGCTATCATAATTTTTATTGTAATAAAAAATAATGCAAATTTACTCTGAGATCAAAGAGGTTCATTATTTTAAACAATTTCAGCCTCAATTGTTGCACGAAAATGATGAAAATCTACTGCTTACCATAAAGATTGATTCTGCTGAATGTATTATTGTTCTCTATATATATTTTTTCCTTCATTAGGTGAATTGTGGTTGGAAACAATAACAAAATCCAGTCACAGGTTCATCAATCCACGAGCGTGTCTCGCGAACTTTGGGCCGAACGAAAATGAGCAAGTCAAGCTGATTGGCACATTTACGTGTCGGGCATGGTTTGGGACGAGTTTGCTGGGATATCCTAAATTCAGCAGCAGGTCGTGAAGCTCTGACATCGAGAGGAAGAGAGAGAGAGAGAGAGAGAGAGAGAGAGTTGGATATTCGGGTCAGGTTTGCTGCGCTCTCGCTCGTTCCTTTCTGCCCTGCTGGAACTTCGTGTTGCGGGAATTTTGATAATTCATCGCAGCGAGCTTCTGCCCCACTCCGGCGAGCGGGTTTAGGTCGAGTCGGCTCGCTTTCGAGCGCAGACGCGAGGATTATCGCGAAGAGCGACGACTTCTCGCGGTCGGGGAAAAAACTTCGAAAGCTCTCGAGCCTTTATACGCGAGTTGAAAAATTCGCTGAGAAACATTTCCGCGAGCAAATAAACGCAGACGCACAAAAAAAACTTCGCGCAAAAATTGCTGAGGGTATAAAAAAAGGGGGAAAAAAAAATTTGCGGAACAGGTCAGCATCGAAAATCTGCCTGATGAGAGAAAATTCGAGACTGAGCTTTTTGAAGTTTTGAGAAAAGCAGAGCGGGAACCGCGCGGCGATATCAGAAAAAGAAAAGGATTCCGCGAGCAAGGGAAAAGTTCGGAAAAGCTCATGGCAAAGTTTTTACGGTGAGAGGAATTCAATTTGAGAATCACGCTCGATGCGGAGTAATCGTAAAGCTTTGGTTCATCAAAGCTTTGACCCGGTGGGCGAGGGCGTTCCGGAAGGGACGGCGAAAGCTCGGAGCGCCCTTGAAAACTATTTCTGACGAAAGGGAGAGATTGAAACTCGGGGTGTATTCAGCGCGCGGAATAATATCGCATATATATCTCTCGCAAACACTGGAGAATTCAGCGAGCTTGAAACTATACGAACATAAAAGCTGCGAGGCAAAGAAAAAATTCTGACGGGAGTTACGGCTATTTTTATGCATTTGCAGCCACACGCTTGAAAGCTGAGCTTCTTATTTCGCAGCACCAGGAAAATTCATCGCCCGTGAACCGCCGAGAGCTCGGGGCTTGAATCTCGAAAGAATTTTGCCCGGAGGCGAGCTTGCACGCGTCGACCTTCGCTCTTCGTCCCGACGCTGCCCTTCTTCAAGAAACAAAAAACTCCCCCTTGTCCTCGAAGCTTCGAATAGTCACATTTGCCAACGTAAACGTTCTGTCAAGCGTTACTCCTTAAGCACCAACTCGGAGCTTTGAAAGCTCGAAATTTCGTGCCCGGAAAAAAGCTCGAAAGCGTCGAACGTCGATGGAGACGATTTTGCGGTGCGGTCTGTTATCGTTTCCGTCGAAAATAATTATTTATCGTTCGCGGAAGCTCTCGCGGAGGTGGCGAAGAAAAATTCTTGGGGGCTTACACGATCGCAAGCTCATTGCTCCGATGGCGCTGGTGCGTCGCCCAGGGTCTCGGACAAGTTGGACGGGAAGATACCACGGCTCGCCCAAACAATTAATCTGTTAAGTGCTCGGGCAGAAACTTGCCTGTCTCGGCTTCGCTCTCTGTTTTATTCTCACGCTGCTTCCAGCGAGCTTCCCTCGTCCACGGTGCTTGTTACTTTCTGCTTATTCGCCCCAGCTGTATGTGCTGTTAAACATGACGCTTTTAGACGCGCCTCCAGCTGAATAAACCGAGATGAAGCCCCCGTCTGCGTGGATGCCCGAACGGACTCGCTCGCCTTATTCCTTCGCTGCTCTCCGAGCTTTTTCATCCCTCTTATTTTCCTTCGCATTTTTTCTCCCTCCGTCCCTCTCTCTCTCTTTCATGAAAAACTCGGTATTTTTTCTGAGAGCGCTCACGAGATGTCTGCTGGGTTGCCAACTCGTCTCCCGAGCCCGCGAAAACATCATTCTTTATCGATGTGCGAGTCGTCGAGCTTTTTTTGAAATGTCGAAGGACTCGATGAAATCTCGAGGAAATCCGATTTTTTCGTCGAGAGGAGAACAAGCCGCTGTAATGGGGATTTTTGAAAGCACGGATCCGGGAACGATTCGAAACGAAAACGGAGTCTCGAGATTCGTTTCGAGAAAAATAAAGGAAAATAATATAATATAAAAATCGTACGAAGATAAAATGTGCGCGCAGTTACAGGAATTCAGAAATGAAAATTCAATCTGGTAACTGATGCTTCCGTCGGATATTCTTGGGAAGGTGGACGCGAAGAACTTTCAGAGCGGATAGAGGCTATAGCGTGTCAACCATGGGGGTGAGAGAGGAAAAACAAGCGATTCGCCAGTCTCGTTTGGATCCCGAGAGGAAAATAATAAATTTGCGCTCTCTTTCTCAATGCCGGGACGGAGAACGGATTGCACGGGGAGACAGACGCAAATGGGTTCCCCGCCTTTCTTACCGCGACGTCGCTTCCACGAGACAATGGCCTTATCCTCTCATTCGCCTGTCTTATTTCTCTGTAAAACAGCATTTCCATTTCCACAACAGGTCTCGAGATACTCGGGGAAAAAACTCCCCTATCTTGTTTCAAGAAAGAGAACGAGTTGAGAAAAAACTGCTATATACGAAAATAACTGACCTGAACCTCCTTGAATTATATTCTGCAACGATCTCTTCAAATAATTTCTTTTTTTCTTCAATAATTCGTATCTTGATCGGCCCAAATCTATACTTTGAAAATAAGTCGTTCTGATATTGAATAGTCAATTGAGGTAGGAGTCGCGTAAAATCGTTTGAGACAGAATTTCTGAAAAATTTGCATAAATCTTCTTTGAGGTCGTGTTGAAATGTATGCCAAATTTTATAAAGCTTTACCATCTAGTAGTCGATATATTAATTGTTGAAAGTCGTCGCATTTTTTGATCTCTCATAAGAGCCCATGTTAAAAGTGGCTATTTTTTAAAATAAATATCTCGATAACCACATGGTGAAGCCTCTTTCAATTTTGCATACCTATTAATATGACGTCAAAGAAGATCAGTAGAAATTTTGAAAAAATTCTGTCTCAAAAAAATGCAAGTAATGATTCAATGTACAGCCAAATATCTTGGAAAAAATTTCGATCAATAATTTTGCCTTTACATTGCACGCTTAATCTAAAAGTCTGAACACACGTCCATCATCGGATCACCTTAAAAGCTTGGAAAATCATTATCTTTTATCTTCAGTGATACAAAATTTCGAATCACACATAAACAAGAATAAAAATAAAGATTTGTAAAATAATTTCATAAAAAACTGATATAAACTTTGGAATGAAAATTTGTCTGAAGGGCGAGAATACGAAAAATGTTTGGGGTTATACACGGGAGATTCGTCGATGTCCCTAATAAGCATCGAAGGATGAGAGAGACTTTCGGAGGTTGACGAGAGAGCTGGTAACACGACAAGACACAATCGAATTACACGGAGTCCGACGTTTCGTCTCCGTCCTTGAGGAAGCTTGTTTGTGGACGCGCTAGCTCGCGCGTATCCGTTTCTCCATATTGACCCTGCCGCGTGGAAGGGAGAAGAGGATCCTCGGTGATCGAACCAACTCTCGCCGGGTATACACGGACAGACGTAGAAACAAATGGACAAACAGAACGAGACGACGATCCGGACCTCAAGGCTTCCAGAGAACTCGCTCAGGAAGTCTCTTTGGGTCAACGACGTTTCCTCATCCCTTTACGCAAACCCTGCGACATTTCTAAGTAGTTGAAAACACAACGTTTTCGAAAAAAATAAATAAAAACCTCAAATTTACAAGCTTTATTAAACTTTAGTCTTTTTCGAGAATATTTTTCACTGAGAGAAATCGCGATGGCACACCTTTGAGATTACAACTGTAATTAATATTTTAGAGTATTTTGGAATATTAGAATTTGGAATAGAATAAAAATAATATATTTTATGAATTTTACTCGATATTCATTGATGAAGTGAAATTAAGGTAGTTCGATAACAAATACCGTTTAATGAAAAAAATTTTGAAAAAATTATATGTTTTATAGAAAAAGTTTCTAAGATATTTGAAGTTAAAGTTTAGGCGATATTCCCATCGAAACACATGTTAAAAGTCACAAATAATTATATATAAGAATAACTTGAAAACGACATTTAAGAAAATTATGAAAAAATTAAAAAATGTTAGAGTACCACCTACAGAATTTATATTAAAAAAAAGTCAGCATACGATGTGTCATCCAGTTTTTGAGAAAAAAAAATCATTGTAGTGGAAATTTTCCAATTTATACATTTTGAAAAAATTTAACACTCTCGAAATCCAGTACACGAGTGAGGGAAATTCAATAAAAATATCACAATTTTATTTTTTCTATCATTTACTGATAATATTTTCAAAAATTCGTAATCTTCTACTTCTTTACGGACACTATACTTTTTCGTGAAGGGGAGTGGCCCCTTTTTTTTATACGACACAGTCAGCTACCGAAATACCTTAATTTTTGGCGTGTACACCAACAAAGAAAAATGTTGAAAGTCCAGGCTTGACTTTTAACGAATCTGTAAAAGCAAGTTCAAAGTCTCGGTGGCTACAATAGTGCGTGAATCCGGACTGTCTGGCAAAAAGTATATCAGAGCGAAACATTTTCGCGGAATATTTGAAAGCTCCGATTCTCCGTGGAAGCGTAAATCTGCGGCGAGAAGGGCGATCGGGGAACGCGCGCGTTTTCGGTTCATTCGTTGACAGACGTACTGACAAAGGGAGGGAAGAGGCTTCGTTTGCGCTCGCGGAAAGGCTCAGCCGCGAGAATGTGGCCGAATTTGGGTAAAAGCCCGAACGTCTCTGATGTTCGGGGAGGAAAAAAAAATAACAGTGCGAAGCTTCCATGCGGGCTTTGCCTCTTTTTGCCAGCAGAACGAAAAGCACAGAGGGAGAGTGGAAAAACGGGCTCGCAGTTTCAGAAACGAGTTTCCATCTCGAGCCGGCTCGACTCTCGGCCTCTGTCCTCCTTCTCTCTCTTCTCTCTCTCCTCGAGTAAAATGCATTTCTGTGTTTCCCAATGCAACCGCCCCCAGACGTCCCCGAGCATTGACCGAACCGGTGAACTGATATTTACACTGACCCCCTCGCGGACTTTCTTTCCGTTTGTCGTAGTTTACCCTGCAAATTCAATATTGATCCTCACCGCTCGCGGTTACGTTTATCCCCCCGCGAATTCGGTCGACCGATCTTGAAATAGCATTCTGAGCTTTTCTCATAGTCGCACCCTCATCAAATATTTCATTTGCCTCTTGCTCTTCAGTCATTATCTTTCAAGACTCGCTCTTACCATTCGACTGTCGTTTTAGAAATAAAATCAGTACGTCGCTTCCTCGATATTTTTAACTATGGACTGTATAATGTATTTTTAAAAAAAGTATTTTAATAATATATCACCTACTGAAGTACTGGATCGAAATAATTCAGTTTAAAACAATCCTTGAGCCAATATTAATGACAAATTTTCGTCGATACGAGAAAGTCTAAAATCTAAAATTACACTGTATATTCGTATAGTTTGAAAATTTAGTTAATGTTTAAAGTTCACATATTACACATTGGAGAAAGTTTAAAATCTAAAAATTAAAAATTATATATACTATACAGTCGTAGACTTGGAAATTATTATTTTTGTATAATGCGTAAATCCAATGAATAAGAATTTATTGTAATCGATGTGCGTATGACTGGATAATTAAAATAATAACTTTTGTTTTTGTTTAAAGTTCACGCATTACACATTCGAGAAAGTTTAAAATCTAAAAGTTAAAAATTATATGTAGTATATACAGTCGTAGACTTGGAAAATATTGTTTTTGTATAATGCGAAAATCCAATGAATAAGAATTTGTAATCAATGTGCATATGGCTGGATAATTGGAAAAAAAGGCGCAATCACCGAGTTTGAAACTGGTTTCTCGAAATTTCCGTGGCACACGGCCGCGATACTGGTCGAATTCGATCGATCGGTTAATTAATAACGAATCGATAAACTATGACCCCGTGTGTTGTTGGTACGCGTAAATAGGAGAGCGGCTGTGTCGGGTTTGCGGTGTCAATATTGAATTCGCAGCTAATGCATTTTGAACTATTCATCTAGTAATCGAGTGCAACTTTCGTGCATCGGCTCGCTGCATCACAGAACAATCGATACTGTTCAACATGTTTTTGAAGCTTAAAAAATCCTGATTTTCGTTAAAAAAATAAACGTTTATCTCAATTTTTTTCTAAATCTTTGAAGTTCGTGAATATTTCGACTTATACATCCTGAACCAGATGAAGGTATCCTTATCACTCACTTTTTGTTTCACTGTCCCCGAAATCATTTCCAAAACCTGGAATAAATGAACGAATGCTGACATTCGTTGTTGACGATAATAAGTCATAAAATATGACAATATGCCAATAGAAATAAAAAATAGCGATAACAATTGATGGATTACGAGTGGCTACGGGGTGGACCAAATCAAATTAATTCCAACCGATTAGGCCCTCGTTTTTTGGATTATCCCGTGGATTTATTCTAGCATGATAAAATCAAACGGAAAAGAAAGAAAGAGGAAGCACAGTTGCGGGAGAGAGAGAGAGAGTTGCGAGGGAGTCGAGAACAGTAAAAAGGGAGGAAAGGGGTCGTGGCAGGCTCCGCGTACGGCGGAAAGCAAGTGCAACGAACTCTCCCGTCTCGCCAAAAAAGTCCACTCGGCGATAAACAGGTCTTTATCCGACGGGCGCATTCTCCGATATTCGTGAAATATTAATTGACATACAAAAAAACATTGTGAATAGGGACGAGAATAATAGTGCAATGAAATATCGATTGCTCGCACTCAATTAACGAAAACAAGGGAAATATTGCGGTGACGAATATTTATGCGAAATTTCGAAAAAAATATATCATGAATTTGCACAAATGCCAAACGAATGCTCGGCCACGTCAAAAAATATATTTAAACATTACTGAAAACAAGATAACGAAATAACAACGAAAAACGATATTGTGTGTCACGTGTGCTCTGCCCTCTTGATTCCGAATTTTTATCGATCGATTTTTAAATGAGATACAAGAAAATATAAAACGATTGCAGGAACGCCATATCGAAATTAATCAATAATTATACTTGTATTTCATTGAATAAACCAAATAATAATTATCGAAATACTAAGACATCTACTATTATGAAGAAAAAAAAAACAAATTCATATATACATTCACGATTACTAATTTCGCTAATTGTAAGTCAATTGATGATCGTTCCTGAGAACGTGGCTCGTCCCAACGGCCAGTAAATGTGTCGTCATCGACGATGACGATTACGAAAATAGAAACAAATGTTGATTACGAAAGTAATTAATGTTATCATTATAAGCACGTAAGCTTAACGTTAAATTATAAGAAAAAAATCATAAAGACAAGTCAACTCCGTTCGAGCTTTCACGACAATAAATATAATTGCAACGCTCCAACAACGTAACATGTGTTTATCACGGGCTTACGCTCCAGCACGCTTCTCACTCTCTCCTTCATTTTTTTTTTCATTTTGGTACCAGCTGCCGCTCCAGTCAATTCATTTCTGGTCATCGTTTTGACATTTTCAATTTTTCGCATGAATTGTCCCCTCGTATATTTCCAGAGAGAGATAATTATGAAAAATCGTTAATACGTTCCAGCATGGAGAAAAATAATTGGTGATCCCGCTCAAAAACGAACCACAAAATTCATACAAAAATAAATTGCATTCATAAACTTCAATCGTTCTGTTATATAGACAAAATTTTCCATGAATAATTATAACTTATTGTGATCGATCGAGCGAAAGCAATTAAAAAATATTAAAATTAAAGTTGATTCAAATTTGAGATGGTTGCTTATGATCTGATGATGAAAAATTGCGAAAAGTATATACGATTCGAAGGGATCATCGATTTAATGGACTTGCGATGACTTTGGGAGTTTGGCTCCGCTGGTACCACTGACTTGGCCGGAAATTGAGCGTAAGCCCTTATTTAACTCACGAATAGAGAGCAGAGAGGGTGTCGTCCGATATCGTACCATCTCGCCTACCTTCTTCTCCCATTGGAGAACGTAGGGCACTGGGTGCTCACCGGGAAACTCAACGTGACAATTGAAGACCACGCTCTCCCCCAATATCGCCGTTATGTGCACCGCGTCCTGGTGACAAAGACCTGAAAGCAATTTAAAAAAAAACCATAAAGTTTAATTTTTAAATAATCAAAATTATCCGATCAATGATTATGGGAATGATCAAAATTGCGTATGTTTTGTGCTAATAATCTTCAGAATTTATGAATTGTCATTTCATTTCAAAGAGATATATAATTTGAAGATTTAATTGACTTTAATTGACTGAGATCTGATGTGAAAGCGTGAGAAGGGTATATTTGAGTATTTTAAAGCATACGTGAGCGTAAAACGTACGTATATTATTGTCTCGAATTTCCACCTCACTTTTAGTTCAACATTTTTCACGGATATCATATAAATTTTTAGTTCATTTTTAGTTCAACATTTTTCACGTATATCATATAAATTTTTGTTAAATTTAAATACATTAACTTTCGATTGTATCTTGATTATCACTGAAGCTGACAATTACTTGAAATTGCCTGATTGCATCACCAAAAGCTTTTGGATATTACGACCTACCTCGCGAAACACACGTTCAACCCCGACACTATCTACTGATTGATTAATTTGAAATCGAACTGAAAATTCGTACGACCAAAATCAGAGAGAGATATTTTAGCTTTTTATAGCTTGTTGAATATAAACTCTTGGATTACGCCCCGAATAATTAACATTTTCGTTATCTACGCGAAATTTCCGATCAAAATAGACTTTTAAAATAAAATTAAAAAATTTGAAAAAATTTTGTGAATTTTTAAAAAGGGATTAAACAATGCACACTGGGTCTCGTACAGACCTATAAAAATTTCAATTTATGATATTTTTATCCCTTTAAGCCAATTGTTTGATGCGAAATCGCTATCAATAAATTGTTCGAATTTAACAGCCATAAAAAAGACTGCATTCATTTAATTTAATGGAATTATATGTAGAATAAAATAGCAGGTTCAAGATGATTTATTGTGTCAATTGTACTTACGGCGGTTTCATCCGCACCGAAATTATTTTTGAGTATTTCGAAACGATATTATAAATGTAAAAACACTAAACTATTCACTATTCGTATGATTGAAAATAACTGGAACTGACACTCGATTGAACTTGTCGAATTAATGCTACAAAATGTTTTTTGGTAACAAACTACTTGGCGAGACCCGATACGTCTTACCCCGACACTTTCTACCGGGCTACTGATTCCAAATTGAGTCGAAAATCCGAACGATCGGTTTTTTTCGTGTTCGGATTTTGATTCGACCTCGACGAATCACCATGGATCACCATGGACGAATACCATACTCGGGTATTCTCGACAATTTGAAATTTTTTTTTATATACATGTTACGCTTGACGAACTTTCTCTCTTTTTTTTTTCAATGTTTACCATTATCGAACTTTTCAAGGATATTAGCATATTCACATTCGAGACTCGTTCATTTAAACACTTGAAACAGTGAGACCAAATTTTTAAAATGAAGATAAAATAATAAATTGTTATCCAATGGTGAATATTAATAAATTTTACATTGATATGACAAGTAGAAAATTGAGTTGCAAGTTTTCCTCCCATCACTACGTGTACAAGTTAAGTTATAATAAAAATGAGCTGAGAAAATTTGTCGTGTTCGAGGTCCTTCAGCCTGATTTTTCTAGTATCAAAAATATTAAGAAAATCTCAAAATTTAAAGTGGCGATATCTTTTCGTATCCTCGACGATATCAACTTCATAATGGGAATGCCTGAAAATTTTTGTAAGACAAAACGAATGATTTTAACATCAAATCAATTTTATTTAGTGGGATTCGCGAAAATATTTCTACAAAACGGAGTGAATGGCGCAGGAATTACGTTAAAACCGGAAGGAGTATCCCTTCAAAAATTCGTGAAAATGATATATTTATTCATCGGGACGCAATTCAAGAATTCATCTTTAAAAAACTGATCGAAAAGTCAGTTTTTTCGGTTTTTCATTATTAATTCTTGGAACGATTTTAATGTTTAATTGTTATATATTTATTCTAATTTTTTCAGCATGACAAAAAATGTTTAAAGAAGAGTAATGTTAATAAAATAAAATTTTAACGCGAGGAGTCGTCTCGTAATTAGTCCGATTAGGAAGCGAGCAATAAAACAATCAGAAGGGCTCTTTATTTTTGAAAGAGCTATGAAAAGTTGTGAAATATGAGAAATATTAGGAGGTCCGAGAAAAACGAGGAGAGCAGTGGACGGAACTTGGGTACAAGGCTATAAAATATTATGTACCCAGAGGAATTAATGATCTGACGAAAAAAAAAACAAAAGAGAGAGAGAGAGAGAGAGAAAGGAAGGATCCCTATAAAAGGCTCGCTTCTTCCTTCTTTATTACGTCTATTTATTATTCCGCCATTAAGGGACGAGGAGGGAGTGAGAAAAAAACATTCTGCGGTGCGCGAGCGGGAAAAAAAATCCTTTGCGACCCAGGGCGCACAAAATGTTATGGCAAAAGTGGAAATACGTCATTGAGGTGCTTATGACACCGGGGATAGTTATTGCTCCTGAGGGAACAGCCGAGCTTTTTCCTTCTTTCCAGCTTCCTTCCTTTTTCCAAATAAAAATGAGCTTCCGTGTTGTTTTATCTTCCCGTCGCGCTTATTTTTTCTACGACCACACGACAGCGTCCGGTATTTAGATCCGGGAAAAACGTTAACGTAGAACTTTGGGGAATTAAGCTCGGAATAACTCTCTGCTAACTTTTTAAATTGTTATTATATTTTTCCTACAAAGTTTCCCTATATTTATTGTTTCTTCGTCTATTCTTATTATGCAGTTATTTTATTATCATTAAGGGGGTCGTATATTTCTATTCCATACTCAATTGCCTATACTTATGAGGAATTATTTCTAATTATAATTTTTTTAGTATTCCATATGTGTTAATGATTTTTAAACATTCTCGAGAATTATAGAAAATGCGAGAAATATTTAAAAGTTGATCAAAACTCTTCATAACAATCTAATGTTCAATTATTTTCTTAATTGAGTTGAAATAAAATTTCGCCATAAGGCTTGGTGATAGATTTGTATATTCTCATTTTATATGAAAATATCTTATTATCTCATTATTCTTATTTTATATTTTATACAAACAATAAAATCAATTCGATTAAATACTATTCGTTCTTTTTTTTATTGTATTACTTTGATGTGATTTTTTTTTATCTGCTTATTTCTCTTCTCTTTCAGGATTATTTTCGCAGTTGCAAAGTCCTCTCGCGGGAATAAAAGTCCCAGAAATCCTCCTGTATATTACTAGGATTCGTGCTAAAATTGGATTCTGATTGGATAACAGGGGAAATCCTACGACTCTATCATCCATGGATGGCCTCGACGAAACGAAGCATTTTTTTTCGATATTTTACGTCCCTCAGAGGCTTGAAAAATGTTTGATTTTTCTACCACCTTATTAACAGTCTTTTAATTTTTCTTTATTTTTATTTCTTTATATCCATCTTCACTTATTGTCTTTTTGCATATATTTGTTGTTTTATTTATATTAAATATTCTCTTTGTTCATTTATTGTTATCGTAAAACGAAGGGTGGAATTTTCCACTGTATAAACCTAATGAAATCGTTTCCTCTCCAAGCCCCATTGTACATTGGACGATTTTGCATCAGTTTGGCAAATTCAACTTTCCTTACAGGGAAACGCCTACGGAGCTTCCTCTTGTCTCTGGCGTTTCGAGAGACAAAATTAAATGTCGGAGCATACGTGCTCCGTCGACGATAAGAAGCTTACAATTTTCTACAAACTACGTTTCCACGTTACCCCTCAGAAGTAGCGCATCAGCTGCAAAATGACTAAAGTGTCTTCCCATTGAGAACGAGCGAAAAACAGTCACGAAATTGCCTTAAAAATTTAGCGAAGGTAATAGAATTTTCAATTCGGCTAACTTGCCCGATAAAAGTTTAATGCGAAAGTTAACTCTGGTTGAAAATTGAAAAAAAAAATTGAAAATTGAGCTCAAAAAGTGAGACTCTTTTTCACGAATTTGAAAAATATTTCAGGATAAAAATTGGAATAAGCATCAGGGATTGCCTTTATGTGGTTTTTCTGGTCCAACGAACTCTCTGAATAGAAAAAAAAGAGGAGGGGCGACGAGTGAGGAAAGGGTTGGAGTTAAAACTTCTCGAAGAATCCTCTTGGCTTCTTGGCAGTCGCGATGTTTTGTTCTGAGGATTTTCCAGAGCAAACCGACTCTCTTAGCCACCGCATCTATTCAGAGAAGCTCTAAACTTTTGTCAACACAATGTCCTGTTTACGAATGAGCATCCCCCAGCCGGAACTTCGACGTTTCTGTAATTTAAATTATGCAAAGCGACCGAGACAGGCGTCGAAATGCACCGCGATGGAATATTCGCCCTCGTGAATATTTTCACGAAATGGTCAACACGAATTTACATCCCAAGAAAAATATTTTCAAATGGTCAGCACCAAGCCAAATCCTTGAGAATATATTTTTATGAAATTCTCAGCATTAATCCAAATCCCAAGAATTATATTTTCACGAAGCATAATCCGCTCGAATTAAAATCACAAGAAAAATAGAATCATGAAATGGTGAACACGAATTAAAATTCCAAGTAAAATCGTTTCATATACAAGCAGTATGAATAAAAATCTTTCACAGATTACTTAAAAAATTTTTAATACCATGTCCAAGTAAAAATCACGTATAAAATAAATTTTTCTGAAATGATCAACTCAATTTGACATTTGGGTAAAAGTATTTCGAAATGATGAAGACGAAAATAAGTGGAACATTTGAGCATATAAAAGGAAAATTAGATTGTCTCGTGGGAAACTGAGAAAATTTCGAATGGTGATCGAATTAATGAAAACAAAGTGAATCGGTCTCTCGTCTATTTCGATCGTTGGAGGTAGTTCGTTTAATGGAGTTAAAAAAGAAGGGATGATAAGCGCAGGGAGAAAGAGACTGAAAGGGACTCCGGACGACAGGTTCCTTATTCCCACATTTCCGCCAATCTCGACCGGAAATCGATTTACCAGCGAGAAAGCAGTATTGAATCTCGGTATAGTCGGGTCTATAGTTTTGTCGCTCAATGAAGGGTGAGCTTTCAAAGGACTGGGTCAACTAGACAGCTACGCTACAAGAGAAAACTCTCCCTGCCTTTCATCCTGTCATCCGTCCACGTGAATGGACACCCAACCAGCCACCGATGGACAAGCCAAATTCGAAAAAACCAATCCCTAATTTTTTTCATTTCATTTTCTCGTTACAACAAAACATTTTTAAAACCCAAACAATTGACATCTCAGTATTAAAAAAACCTACGTCAACGTAAAATTATTTATTTATTACTCCAATTTCTTTCATTTTCTTCTTCGCTCGTTAAAATCAATTTTTTGCAGTATATGCATATCCCATATTTTTCGAAGTATTAACAAAATTTTTTTAAATTATTATTAAAACGTTGTTAGTCCAATCAAGCCATGAGCAATTGTGAAAAAAAAACGTACCTGGCGTGACGAAAAGGACGATCCCAAGGATGAGAGTCTTGGACGTCATTTCGATGAGTCGCCGAAGATTTTTGGAGCGCCACCTGCGCCTCCACTCGTCCTCGTCGAGCTTCTTCTGGTCCTCATAGTCCGAGCGGTCTACTCGAGTGTCGAGTGCCCCGGTGGTTCGCCCGACGAGGGTCCTCGGCGTCCCGTCGGCCTCCGGAGAGTCAACAATAACTTGACCTTCGGGATTGGCTCGCCTCAGGCTCTCCTCGCGGAATCCACCCCCGAGTCTCTCGTCGCTGTCCTTACGATTGCGCCTCCTGATCGACAGGTTTCCGGTGCACGTCGGCTGACCGGAAGCCAGTCCATTCGTTGCCTCCGTGTCGAGCCAGCTACAAAAAAAAACAGCAACGAACAATAAATAAATAAATGTTATTTTGATTTTGCATCTCTCTAGATGGCGATCAATAATTTATTTTCGTACGTTCTGGCATCGCTGCTTCCCCCGACTTCGTCGGTCGTATCATTTCGAGCTGCGGCCCGATGTTTTTTCAGCGACTGATAAGAGATCGTTCCGGAACTGGTTTTGTTATTCTGAGACGCGATTCGCCGCCGGAGGTCCGTGGCTTGTAGCCCTCCTCCGCCCTCCATACCCCCGCTCCCATAGTACCTAAAAAGCCGAATTATATATGTATATATTCTTGAATAACGTTTTCGTTTGTAGTGCAATCTTTAGGCCCAAAAAATTTAGTACTCGTGTACTGTAAAAAACGTGGCCAGTACATTTATAGATTGCGTAATCGGTGAGGGAAAATTTATGAAAAATTCTTTGAGACTGCAACTTGATTGAAGTTTTTGTTGTTATCGTGATAAGCTATTAAAAATTCAACCAGTGTGTTGTTCCAAAAAAAATTTTCATCAATTTTTTGTCATTAATTGCACACTTTGTAAATGTACTTGCCTCGTTTTTTATAGTACGAGTACTGTCGAGTACGAGTACTGCCAGTTGACTTATTTTTGAACGATATATTTTTAACTTGTTGAAAAAATGTGACGTTTCATCAATCGCTGTACTACCTATACAGTCATGGCTTGGATGGTTGGGATAAAAGCTAACTTTATATGGAAGCGATTACGAAAAACAATAAATGATCGAAAATTTTTTTGATAAAATCGAAACTTGGACATCGAATTCTTAATGATGTGTACATCGTGAGTAGTTGGCTTATTTTTTTTATTAGAAAGAGAAAAAAATGACAATATTGGGCTTTGCAGAGTTTTACCCAACCTTACAGTCAATTTAACATTAATTATTGAAAATTTCAGTTGATAAAAATCTTTAAAAAATCACTTGGTTTGGGAGATAATATAAGAGTCGCGCACTGACAGAAAAGTCAGTGGAATTTTATTTTCATCCTACTCTAAATATAATACGTCGAACTATAAAAATATATTTAATGGCAATATAATTAGTATAATTTATCACTTTATGGTAAAATTTATCGCGGTTGTTATCGGCTGTAAATGTACTTTCCTCAAATCGCTGCCACTCATGATCAAAATAAATAAAACAAAATGCGGAGGGTGTTTGAAAAATTGAAAATGTATTCGAGTGGCTATCGTAATTCCAATAATGAAAAGTAACAATATCGAGTTCTCCGACGCGATTAATTAACACAAAATGAAAAAAAAAATACAATCTTCGGTTTTAATTATTTTCGCAGTGAGTCACGGGCGAGATATCGGGACGGTACACCGTCGAAAATAATTTTTATTGATCGATGAATATTTAGGTTATGAGTAAAATGTCCGCGGAGCGTGGATTGATAAAATACATATATGAAATGAGGCGGGGTCACTCACCCTTGCCGCTCCGCCGCCACAACCGCTGTCCGGTTCGTTTCCCTCCGGCGTCGATTTTCACAAAAGCCTCGTCGCTCCCGTAATTCCGAGATTCCCTCGATTCAGTTCTCGCGGATCGCTCTCAGAGACATAACCTTCAACAAAAATACAACTGAAATCAATCAACTGAGAAATTTTTCGAAAAATAAAAAATTTCGATGAGCTTGAGAATAAACTGAATATATAAAAGTGAATCTTTCATGGTAAATTTAAGCATGCTTTTTAAACAATATTTTAACGTTCAATATTGTTTAAGTAATTAAAAATGAAAAAATGTAGCCACTTGTTAACGTTTACACTTTATCCTTATTTTTCAATCTATATATTCTTAAGTCAAAAAATGTATATATAAATACATTTGGATAATGAAACTTATTGCTATCATAATTTACACATATGCATCACTGTTATTTTCACAAACAGTACTAAAAATAAGGATGTTATTTTGTCCCTAGAAAAATAAACACTATTTATATTCATTCTATTTATCTTTCGTGTATCTTGAAATTTATGTATTCAATTGAAAGGATTTATCCGATTTTCAGAATTCGTCAATTAATACGTATCGTTCAGACGCCAAATAGAATTTCGTTTGGCTGGTACATTGATGGTACCTCCTTAATTGCAAATA
Source organism: Cremastinae sp. A BG-2022a (assembly GCA_030522545.1). Taxonomy (NCBI): domain Eukaryota; kingdom Metazoa; phylum Arthropoda; class Insecta; order Hymenoptera; family Ichneumonidae; species Cremastinae sp. A BG-2022a. Next base: position 5,000 of record JAPYYW010000186.1, on the reverse strand, counting down.
TTCAATTAAAGTCGCTATTCCAGAGAGCCTTAATGGGGCGAATTGTTGACGAGATTCAATTCCGGAACTCCCGATGTAAGGGAGCTCGAGAAAATTGAAAGGGTGGGCGACGCGAGAGGGGGAAAACGTCTGAAATAATTGCAGCGACATATTTGAGGCTGGCGCATTGAGGATAAATCGGTGATGTTTTTTTTTTGTTCTCGCGAGTTGAAAAACAATGACAGGAGCATTAAGAGCTCCGCGCACGAAAGTTCGCATGGGCCGGGGCATTCGGCGGTGAAGAAACAAGGGGAAAAGTAGCATTGTGCACGAGCGTACGATAATTAGCACCTGCCGCGCTCGCGGCCTTTGCACGTTCGAGCAGAAACCGCGCTTCGCCCCTTAACCCGCCCGGCGAAGTCCCCGCCGCACCCCACCAGGACGTCACACAAGTTGTATATTGATCGCTTTCAGGATACCATCGAGTCAAGGGTATAAAATTACCTCGCGAAACAACGTGCCCGCGATAGCCAGGCAAGCTCTCGAACTGACCTTTCTCTCTATTCCAGAGCCTTTCTCGCCCTTCGTGTATATAGTATATTTTTCCTCGCATTCTCATGGAAATGAAAAATTCCTCTTAAATCATTTTTATGGAGAGAAATATTTCACAATGGAGACGACGAGTGGTTTTTTTTTAACATTTTTCGAGCGATACAAATTAGTTTTTATCTATTTTTATTTAAGAGTGTATTTTTTATGAGAAAAATCAATATATAGAAGCTTCCATTCGAAATTTTTTGATAGTTTTTATTACGAGACAAGTTGATCTATATGTATATTATCGAGTTTTTTTCGCCCTTCATATTTATCATCGCATTCCTATAAAAATGAAAAAATTCCTTTTCAATCATTTTTATGAAGGTAAATATTTCACGATGGACATTCACGTTTTTGAACTTTTTTTTTGAAGCAATGAAAAATAGTTTTTATTAACGTTTATTGAAGGAGAATATTTTGTGAGGTAAACGAAAAGATTTGAATTGGCAAGAATATATAAGGCTCTGCTACAAATTGACTTATTTTTTTTTTACACTTTTATCACAGGGTAAGTATATAGACTCGGTATTCGACCTTTTTTCACCCTTCATATTTTTTTCTTTGCATTTTCACAGGGATGAAAAATCCTTCTTTATAATTTTACTCGAGGGAAATATTTTGCTACGTAAATCGACGAAGAAACATACATATATCGTTCAACTTTTATTAAAATAAGTTTTATCTCGAGATTGACCTCTCTGTTTGAGATTTTTCATCTTTCATATTCATTTCGTGAATAATGTTGTTCAAATTATTATGTAAATAACAAATGCCTTCTCAACCATTTTCACGAAAAAAAGAATACGATAAGAATTGGTTTCAACAAAGTGTTTCTGTAGTTTGCTGAGAAGTAATAAGAGGCAGTTTTTATCACTTTTTTTATCAAAGAGAATGCTTTATGACGACAATTGCAAGAGGAATATCGTTTCATTATAGAAATTTTTCTCTACTTCATCTATTTAGCTCTTTGTTCTTTTCTTCGCACTCTGTATGAAAAAAGTTTTCTCATGATTCATATTGTGCAATGCAAAAGCGAAATATTTCTATGATAAAAATCAATAAAGAAGTTTTCAATAAATTCTCTCAACGTCCATCACCACCGAACATTGTTTTTGTCGATTAGCAATATGTTTGGAGCAAAACGAGGTATTATTCGTCCACATTGAAACATTCGGTCATTCGTCGAGGGTGTTGTTTCGCAAAACCGTAATATAATTCTCTCGTACAATTTTTCCAACTTTTTCGATTTTCGGTCGAGCGTTTAAGGGTGGAATAACCAGTTATGGCATCGGTCCAAAGAGCGAGAGAGAGAGAGAGAGAAAAAAAAACCAATGAACTATAAATATAACTGGGAATAAAAACAGAGTGGAAATTGGAGTCTGGGTCGGGGGGGGGAGGTATATCGGCGGACTAATTGGTAAGTGTCCGAGCGGAGAGCTTCGGAGATGCTCGAGTCCCGGGTGGCCACACCGGAGGAGTTTTGCCCGTGTATAATATCGAAACATGCACGGCGACGCTTTTTTTAACAACCCCATCACAATGTTTATTTTTATTTATTTATTTTTTTGCGGCAGTTTATTTTTTGCTCGAATTCATATCCAGCGTTCCCCGGGGGTTGAAAACGCGTACAATGGAGTGATCACGGGGATGGGAGCGCCGCGGAAAACGCCGGAGGAGCGCCGAGTGAAAAGGGAGGGGTTTTTCGTTGATGATCTCGGAAAAAAGCGTTCCACCGCAACCCTCTTCTGCATCGCACCGCAAAACCATCCGCCCAACATTTTTCTCCCTCCTCTCTACTTTTTTTATCTCTTTCCCTCCCCTCGCGTCTCTTCATCTCTCGCTCGCTCCATTTTATCCCCGTACAATAACCAATTCTCCTCCATATTCACACCGACGCACAAATACGCCCCATTTTTTCACCGCACGATGTACACACTCGGGTTTATTACTGGCGCATCTCGCAACCTGACCAATTTATTGGAAATTGCTGACCAATTTCATGCACGGAGTTGATGACACTTCCGGTCCCTCGTCGTAAATCCAAACGCTGAAAAAATCCCTTTTTCATACCATCAGCGGAATTTAAAAATAATTCTGTCAAGAGAAATATTGTTCAATTCTTTTTTTTCTATGCTTCAACGATTTAGGTAATTCAGTTAATAAATGGTTCGGAAAAAAGATCAGATATCAAGACCAAAAGTCAAAGTATATGTATAGTGATAACAAGTGTTTTAGATTTCAAAAGATATTACTGAATTTTTCTTTTTGAATTGTTTAAACAATGTACAAAATAGCAAAATTATTTTTAAAGTGCGCTCAAACTATAAATCGATATTACAGCTAGCAGGATAAAAAATAAAAAATTTATGGCAAAAATATCTACTTAATATTTCTTTAATTTATTATGAAAAACTCATAAGAAAATGGGGACATGACTCGATATTTTTCTATATTTTTACTTCCGAAACGCTTCAACTTCTATTTTTGCACTTTTTAATCAACATTGAAAAGAAAAGAGAATTTGGAAAGGTAAGTGCCTGATTCAAGATTATTTACCAAATCGGGAAATTGATTTGGAGAAACGCGAAGAATCATTTTCCGAAGTGCAAGCGGTGCATTCGTCCATTGAATAAAATATTGGCTGCGGAGCGGAACGAGCGTGTAGTACGTGAGGATCGCTGGAAATAAAGCGAAGTATGCAAAGCCAAAAATCTCAATAATCTTGACGGGACGTGACCGCAATGCTCCCTCACGATTATTGTGAATGGCGGGTTGACCTGACGTTTATGGTGCTTCTACAAGAGACGAGATAAAAAAATAAAAAGAATGAATGGCAAAAGACGTTGGAAGAATCGCAATGAAGATGAAGGAGAGACTATAAAAAAAAACACACAAATACACGTCAGACGAAGCACACGGGGACTCATCACTATGCAAACTTTAATCGGGTTCCATTTCTCCGTCCATCATTCTTTTTTCTTCCTTGAAACTGCACCGGTTGTGAAATTCCTGTCACGCGACTCGTAACATCGCAATAAATCAACAAAAGTATTTATCTCTCGTATCTCTCGGCTCACTGTCAAATTTTAAAAATTCCGAAAAAAATGTCTGCCATTCCCGAATCATGATTTATACGCGACCGAAATATTTCAATTTTCGCCGAAAAATAAATAATATTCCTATTTTCATGAAAAATTTCATATTCGTCGTAAATAAATATTTTCTCCGGGTTCATAAATCCGAAGGGTGTATATACGAAATAAAATTTTTCGTGAAAAATTCTCGCGCGAGGGAATATATTTTTATCCGGGGGAAGATTCGGCGGAGATTCTTCTCTCGTCGAAAAAAAGGGTGAAATTGCTGACGCGGAGGTAAAAATTTGTTCCGTCTATTTGGGAAGCAGGAGGAAGAAAAGGCGATCTTCCTTCTCGCTCGCTCTCATTTAAACGTCGACGGGGACCGAGGTTGAAGGCAACCGAGACGAGACAAGCCGGATCGAAGAGTGCACTTCCATCGAGCTTTCGATTCAATTGGCGCCCGAGTCGACTGACCGACTCAATGGACGCGAGCTTACCAATCTTTTCTCCCCCTGCCCTCTCATCTGTCTCACGACTACCCACTTCGCTTTCTCTTATTCTCTAAAAAGAATGGGCACTCGTTTGTGAACAATGGACACGCCAAATGGCACGAAGAAACTCTCGCCACCTTCGGTTCCTTTTCTTTTTTCATCTTCTCTCTCTCTTTCTCTCTCTCTCTTTATGGTGCATTTCCCTCGTACGTGATATCTCCGTTACAATTCTTTCTTTCTTAACTGCAGGAAGTATCACTTTCCAGCGTTTTAAACTTTCTTTCATCGAAACTCCATTTTCAGCTATCCCATACCTTCATTGCTTCACAAATTTAACATTTTTCTTTCGGGATAATAAAGTTTTATAAATATAGTTTTTTTATGTTAATACGGTATTTTTTTATTTACTTTTACTCACTTTGTAATTGCATATTTTCAACTTTTAAATTTTCCTCATGCAAGAGCTTTTATCGAAATTTTGAAAAAATCTAACTTGGAGACTTCCCGAAATTTTTATTTTAATACGTACACGGAGAGAACTTTATACGAAAAATAACTATATATGTTTATTTGTACTGTGGTACCAGTTTAGAACAAATTGGAGGATTTTTCGTTCAAAACATATAGCAATTATCGTATATTTAAAAAGATATGAGGCTTCTAATCGATTAATCGGAATAAAGCGCGTTGCGCGTTGATTGATCGTTTTTTGCATTTTTCAGTATGAATTCTTGCATTGGGCCCCGAATAAGTAGCGTTTTCGTCATCTACAGGAAATTTCCGATCGAATAGGCTCTTAAAATCGAGAAAAAAAAATTCAAAAATTTTTGCCAATTTTTTAAGGTATACCCCTTTC